>JASVEL010010115.1:0-292133 GCA_032618575.1 Nicotiana noctiflora
ACTTGGGGAGAAAGTTATGGGATTCATCCCACTTCTCCCCCTCTAAGATTTATGAAATATACATTTAAGTCCCCAAATCAGTTACCAGAAATCCTTCCAGCATGTGCTGGTAGGTTCTAAAGATTCCTTTTAGTGGGTTTTTACCAATGTATCCTTAAGGGTTTGAGATTTTTACAGATTTCCCTTTTTAGGGAGACCATTATACCCTTAAATCTCTGCAAAATTGCAGAAATCAGGGGTACAAATGACTCCCTTACCCTCTTAGGTTCTAAACTATTTACTATTTTACCTATTTAACTTCCAATTATGCCCTCAAGGCCAATGCTGATTTACTAAGTCTACCTAGGTCAGATTTTCAGCTTCTTTGGACTTATTTAACTAATAGCCAGCCCTTGCAATGGTATTTAAGGGCTGGCCAGTTCTACTTTTAAGAACTATTTTAAAATCTAGCCTTTTTAATTAGTTCCAGTTAATTAAGACCAAGTTATTTCAATTTTAAGCAAATTGCAGGACTAGCCTGCTTTATTAATGAAATTAAACTATTTAAAATCTAGCCAGTCTCAAGTTGAGACTTAGATTGGCTATTAAAGCCAATTACTGAACAGCTGGGCCCAAAACCTTTACAGGTTTGGCCACTTTGATGTTCAGGGCTCTAAAGAGAGCCTGGGCCAGTCTGCATCTGCAGACATAGCCACTTTGCACAACCAGCCACTTTTAAAGTGGGCTGTGTGTTAGGGCCTTATAGAATAGGTCAACCCTTTGCAAGGTTGACCATTCTTAGGCCAATTATTTAACTAACATCCTATTTTTGTTCATTTTCAGTTAATACCTATTTAAAAATTAGCCAAATAGTGAGACCTAGCACTAACAGCTATAACCAATCCCCTAAGGTTCAAACATTGTTAACCAAACAATCATGCTTAACAGGAACTAGCAGAACTTAATCATCTTTCAACATTTATTGCACACAGGAACATATATGATCAAATCAACATGCATTAATTAACTTAAACTCAGAGGAAACAATTGATATAGTTGAATTTCAGTCAATTAATTCACATCATCAGACTACATGCAATACAGTATGAATTCATGTCAACTTCAGATCTAATTACTACCAGTTCAAGTCACATAATAGTTTGAAGAACTTCAAAAACCACTAGGATTCATGATATAGGTACACATAGACACTAAATTCTCACAAAATAGTCAAGAAGAAATAAAACATGACTTATTTTAAACAAGAGAGCAATGGACCTTGACAGAATAACATAAGAATGGTAATGAATCAAACCTACTAGTCTAAAACTTTTCCCCAAATACCAACCTAAATCTAAAGATGAAGATGAAGAGATGAAGAGCATGGAGAAACAGTGAAGAAGCATACTTCATCTATCATGTGAAGTAACAGAGAAGAAGCTTCATTTAAACTATTCAAAACTAGCAAAGAAGACTAGAGTCAAAACTTAAACATGCAAAAGGAGATGTCGAAGACCAACAAGATTGAAAGGCCTAATACTAACAGAGGACAAAAATAGAGACAAAAGAAAGGATATCAGAACAGGAATCCATACAGAGAAGCAAACAAGCGAGATAGCTATAGCAAATGACTAAACAACCAATCATGTGAATAGTCATGCTTTTGAACCTCAGAAACCACCAACCAAGAAGATAAAGAAGAAGAGATATATCCTTTCTTTTTAAAAGCACATAATCGAAACAGAACAGAAAGAAATATAGAAATGAAAATGTTTAGAAAACATAATACTAACAGATGTAGTCATATGACTTCTAAACTTAAAGAAAAACAGAGAGATAGACTAGAATATGCGGGATGTAAGATGAAACGAAAGGATATGAACAGAAAAAGAAAAGAAACAGAAAATCAGCAGGAAAAAATCCTAAAACTAACATGCGAGACACAAAAATAACGAAAATAAACAAAACATGCAAGACAGCACAAACAAAGAACATAAATCAAGAAAATCAAAAAGAACAACGAAAGGAGGGGGGACTTAGCTCGCAGGGCCGGTCCCCTGAGCTTCCTTATTTCACTCTTCTATTTCACTCTCTTTCGACTTCTTTTAGGACCTCTCATTCCCTTGTTTTCTTCTTTTTCGTTTTCCTCTTTTTTTTTTCTTTTCTTTTCTGACTTTCTTCTTAGGCTTAAAGATGAAGCCTTTTGGGGTTTTGAGTTGCAGAGGGGTGTTTGGGAGGGTAAAAGGCGAGGTCTTTTGGGGTCGCCGGAGTTAGGGTTCCGGCGACTCTTTTTGGGATATTCGAAGCGTTCAGGGGGGATTCGAAGGTGGTGTCTAGTATGGTTGGATAGATCGTGTGAAGGGGGATCGAATGGCGTTGGTTTGAAGCGGATCCTCGTTGTTTGGTGGTCACCGGCGAAGATTCCGGTGACCGGGATTTCTGGAGAAGGGTTGGTTTCAGGGTTTTGGGTGTGTGATGAGGTGAAGAAGAAAGAGAAGAAGAGGGGAAGGGTAAAAAGGAGCCGGCGACCACCGTGGAGGGTGGTGGCCGCCATGGCTAACTAGGATTCTTGGTGAGGATGATGAAGAAGAAGAGAGAAAAGGGGGCGGCTCGTTTAGGGTTTGAAGGAGAATGGCCGTCTCATTCAGACAAGGGCCTTTTATACTCGGACGATCTAATGAGATCTGGGTCGTTGGTTTGATGGAGATCAACGGCTCAGACAAAGCGTTATCAAAATGACGTAGCTTCGTTACCAATGAGACCCAAGGCCTCGCCCGTTGGATTAGCATGGACGGACGGCTCAGATTAAACCCAATTTATTTTAATTAACCATTAATTCCGCCAATTATCTCAGCCATTGGATCAAGCATAACGGATGGCTGAGATTGCATCTCACTTCACGGATCAGGCTTAGACTTTGGGCCAATGCAGACTGGGCCACCAATTACCATTATTTTGGCCCAACTTAATTATACCTCTATATTTTTTTGTATTTTTCTGATTTTAATCCATTTTTATGTATTTTCTTTTATACTTTTTTTTTCTTTTTCTTTTATGGAAAATTATAAAACCTAATTTCCTACTTACTCTAATTATCTAATATTTTTTGGCAATTTTCTACTATTTTTTCCTAATTTCCACTACTTAACACTATTTTTGCTAATTTTTCTTAAAATCTAACTAATTAAACTAACAAATTACCTAGCCTAATTTTTTGATTTTTCTAATTTCTACTTATTCAAACACAAAAAGTATAGCTAATTTCAATCAAAGCAAGTAATTGCACTCAAAAACATATTTATTTTAATTTTGGAATTATTTGCCCGGTGCAAAAATCATGTGCTCACATCAACAAAACATGATAATCGCATTTCAAGGACTCACGGTCATGCTAGACACCAATGTATAGATACTCGTCACCATGCCAATACACTGTACTCGACAATTAGCAAGTAGCAAATAAGACTCAACTCCTACTCCCTCAAGCTAAGGTTAGACCAAATACTTACCTCTACTTTCACGGCTAAATCAATCCACAACGACCGCTTTCCCTCTCGAATTCTTTTCCAACTCAATCAAATATATGAAATAACGACTTTATAATATCAATAATAGCTAAACGAATCAAACCCACTGCCTAAATATGGATTTCCAACCTTTCTTCCAAAAATTCCAAAATCGACCCCGAGCCCGCTTGGTCAAAACATGAGGTTCGAACCAATTCCATATCACCCATTCCCCCACGAGCCCGAATATATAATTTGTTTTCAAATTCGATCCCAAAACAAGGTATAATTCAAAGGAAATTGAAAAGCCCTAACTCTACCCTTCCCCCCTAATTTCTACCCTAGATTATATGTTTTAGGCCTAGGATTTCAATGGATGATAATAGAAAATGGAGAAAACGAGTTAGATAACACTTACCCAAGAATATTTGGTGAAGAAGTGCTCTAAAAATCGCCAAGGGACTATGAAGAAGAAGAGCTCATGTGTTTTGTGGAATTTTTCCCATCACTGTTCTATTTTGGTATTTAAAATTACTCGACGAAAATTCCATATGCGATCGCGGAAAAGGGATTGCGATCGCATAGGGTAAGGCTGGTTGTGCACTGCGATCGCGGAGGCGAGGTTGCGATCGCATATAAGAAAAGGTAAGGGCTGGGTTTTAATGAAATGCGATCGCATGGGGTATAATGCGATCACATAGAAGAACAAGATGAATCTGGTTTTTATGCTATGCGATCGCGGAGAGGAGAGAGCGATTGCATAGAAGGATTTTGGGCACAAACAACAACTAATTTTCTGCAACTCTTTTCCGAAGTTCAAACCATCCTGAACCACCTCCGAATCACTCCCGAGCCTCCGAGGCTCCTAACCCAACACACACTAACTCAACAACATCCTAAGAACTTAACCATGCGATTAAATGGCCAAAATAATATCATAAACGAGGAATCAAACCTCAAAATTATCACTTTTCCATCAAACTTTGTAAACTTTTTAACTTAGAGTTTTAGGTCCGAAACACGTCAAATGACTTCCGATATCAACCAAATTTTATAGAAAGTGCTTAAATCACATATAAGACTTGTATCAGGCATCGAAACCAAAATACGAGCCCGATACCATAGTCTTCTGATCAAATTTTCTTTCCATTTTCCTTAATTAATTTCAGAAAATAGTTTTACAAAAAATTTCATTTCTCGGGCTTGGGACCTCGGAATTCGATTCTGGATATACGCCCAAGTTTCATATTTTTCTACGTACCCTCCGGGACCGTCAAATCACGAGCCCGGGTTCGTTTATCCAAAATGTTGACCAAAGTCAACTTTTAATCATATTAATATCAAAAGTCATCAATTTTTACACAAAATTCATATTTGAGCTTTCCGGCTACGAGCCTAGACTATGCATGTAACTTGAGGTGACTAAAAGTGAAGTTGTCAAGGCCTCAGAAGCGAGGAAAGAAAAAAAAAACAGGTGATGACCCTTTGTGTCGTCATAGACCTAGTCCTGATTCATGAGACACAAGGTGGAGGTAATGAGAGGTTAGAGGTCTGGAGACATACTCTGGAGTCTAAGGTTTTCAAGTTGAGTAGGACCAAGACAGAATACTCAGATACAAGTTCAGTGATGTTATACAAGAGGCTGATGGAGATGTGAGACTCGATACACAAGTCATTCCTAGGAGAGAGAGAGAGAGTTTCATATATTTGGGATATACAATTCAAAAGGATGGGGAAATAGATGAGGATGTCACACACCGTATCAAAGCATGGTGGACGAAGTGGAGGCTCACTTCCGGTCTCTTATGTGATAAGAATATACCATTAAGACTTAAGGGTAAGTTCTACAAGGTAGTGGTTAGACCGACTACGTTGGGGCAGAGTGTTGGCCAATCAAAAAATACTATATCCAGCAGATAAAAGTAGTAAAAATAAGGATGTTGAGATGAATGTATGAACATACTAGGTTGAATATACATTAGGAATGAAGTTATCCGAAACAGGATGGGAGTGGCCCCTAAGGAGGCAATGATGCGTGAGTCAAGGTTGAGATGGTTTGGTCATGTGAAGAGGAGAAACACAGATGCCCTTATCAGGGGATGAGGTTGGCCTTGGAAGATGTAGGCCAAAGAAGTCTTGGTGAGAGGTGATCAGGAGGGACATGGCATAGTTTGAGCTATCCGAGGATATGCCCCTAGATAGAAGGGTGTGGAGGTTGAAAATTATGACAGAAGGTTAGTAGGTAGTCGAGCCTTTCCCTTTGTCTTCTCTAGTTTGGCACTATTAGTGCTAGTACGGTACCCTTTTTTCCTTAGTTTGCTATATTTGTATGTCTCGTTCCGTTATTACTTGCCATCAGTAATTCTGTAGTTTGCTAGCAATACTTCGTCCATATTCTCGTTTACTGCGTTGGATTTAGTTCTGTAAATATGTTATCTTGCTATTACTTGTTATCGTCGTCCCTTACATATTCTATGTTGTTATCTTCGATTTAGTTTTCTAACTATTTGTCTTGTTGTTACTTGCTATCAGGGCTTCTTTCACCTTCTTTAGCGAAGGGTCTATCTGAAACAGTCTCTCTACCCTTCTAGGCTAGGGGTAAGGCAGCGTACACCCTATATACCCCACACCCCACTTGTGAAATCATACTGGGTTGTTATATTTGTTGTTATCAAGAAATTTTTCTATGACATTGTAGGTGTTAATGGTCACACTACAACATTTATATGTGCAACTCCAATTTAATTACAAGGTTTTCTTCCATTTTTCCAAATTTACGTCTCACCCTACCCTCCGTTCCTCCTAAAAAAAATTAAATGAAACTTTGTGCTATATTTTGATTTTTTTAAACAGATGTGTTAAAACCTTTATAAAGGTTAAAAAAACTTTTGATTAAATCATAACAAAAGCACACTAAAAAATATCTGGAAAGTTATATAATATGATTTAACCAACTCATCATAATTTTTGTACTATGTGAGAAAGCCTTTTTCTAGGCTTGTACTGAAAATAGAAAACAAAAAATAAAAAGCAAAAAATTTACTTGCCATCTTTTCCTTTTCTTTTTATCTGGGCAAGCCCCAAGTTTTGATCAAGGAATTTCTGAGACTAATATTTGTATGGGTCAAAATCCGACAGAGAAAATTTAGCATGAATAAGTGATTATGGTGAGAATTGTAACTTATCATGGGCAGTTTGGCCGAGGTCGGTCAGTGGTCAAGAAGAACAAGCCATTGAGTGGCTCATCAGGGCCAAGGTCCAGCAACATAGACAAAAATAACGGGTAGTATAGCTTTGGAACTTTTAAAGGGAATATTCAATTGAATATTTCTTATATTGTACCTTTTAGGGTTCTTTGGAAATATCTCATACAAATAGTAGGAGAGATAAGACAAAAGGCATGTAATATTCTATTTGATGAGAAAACTTTTGAAAAGTGAGCTCTATAGATAAATACATAAGAACAACTTTCTAAGAGAGATTCAATCTTTACATTCTATCCCTTGTCATTTCCACCAGATCCGAGAAAGCGTATAATATTCTAATGTTCTGTCATTCATCATTGTGAGAAGAAGGAATCATTCACCTCATTCATTATTGGTTGAATTTTCCTCCTTATTACATTTAGTACCATTTATTGCTATTTATTACTTATTCTCATCCCATTAATAGCAACAACTTTTATTATGTATTGTGTTAAACCCACATCAATATGGTCCTACGTTAACCTCACAAACTATTTTAGATCTAGGGTTATTATCTTTAATTAGGATTAACCCATTATCCTTTTACTTAATTAGTTTAATAAAGAGTTTCATACTTTTTGATCAAATAGTTTTGCGCTGTCTATGGGAATTTTCTAGTTAAAATATTAGACTCTTCAAGGTCTAAAAAAAATGCAAAAACTCTACACTTCCGTGTGTACACAGATCTAACATGGTAGGTAATACAGAGGAAAAGAGGAAAGTAATAGCCGACCTCGCCAATCTCCTTAATACCATCAACAAAGTCAATGAAACAGAGGGTGAGGATGTAACACCAAATACCTCTCCCAGGCGAAACAACTTGCCCCTCTTCATGGTAGCATCACAACCTCACGCGGTAAAGGGGCCCCTGCTTCCACTATGGAAGAGACACCACAGATAGTGAAAAACCTTCTCGAGGCATGCTTGACAAACACGTGATCAAAGGCTAAAAACTCGTGTTTTAGTCGTTGTAACAACACTTTAATTACTATATTTTACAAATATCGAGCTTAAATGATTATGAATTATACTAAATTCATGATTTATGCTATGCAGGAAGAGTTTCCAACTTAAGAATTAATTCGGGATGAATTTGAGGCTTTGAAGTCTAAGTAAAAGCTAAATAAATCAAGTTGGAATCAAGTTGAGTAAAATGGGCATAACTTTTTGCTCAAAACTCTGTTTGGGCTCCATAATATATTGATGGATAGATATTTGAAAGGGCTACAACTTTTATTTTTTGAGTTTTTCCGAAATCCCAGTTGCGCGAAGTCCCTGCGCGAAGTCATCACTTCGCGCACACTTCGCGAACCTTAAGCAGAATGCTCAAATGTTGTGCGCGAAGTCGTGCGCGAAGTGACCACTTAGCGCACCACTTAGCGCAGAATAGTCCGGTTAAAATGATTTTTCTAAGGTTGAAAATGGAAAGACACATAATTCCACTCAAAGTTAATTAATGCAACCTTATATTATGGAGAAGATCAGATTTTTAGCATTATTGGAGTAGAGTGGAAATATACTATTCATCTTAGAGAGAAGATTTTTAGGGAGTAAGAAGGAGGAGCTTCATCTTGGAGCTAAGAAAGGAGAAGAAGAACAACATCTTGGAGCAAGGATTTAAAGAGTTCTTCTAAACTTTCTTCTAGTTCTTTGTATATATTGTGTTTAAGACTTTCATTGTTGATTTTAGCATGAACATGAGTAGCTAAACACTCTAGTATTCTAGGGTCATGGATGTTAGTTGATCTTGTTATTTGAAGCTTAGATTGATTTTATTGAAGTTATTGATATGGGTTGTTTATTTGATTTTGATCTTAATTATTTTACTTCGTAGCTAACAGTGAAATATTATTTACGAACTTTGCATTAAACTTGACAAAGGAAATTCTTGGTTGCATATAAAATCAAATAGAACAAGTTTTGAATCCCGGGCATCGGGTGAAGGATTTGCAATTAAGATAGACATATACTTAATTGCCTTGTTTGGTTGAAGAATAAGAGTTGTAAATTCATTCTTGTTAATATTAATACCATAGACATATAGGTATTGATTTAACTTGGATAGGGTCATAAGAACTCGAAAGATTCTTATGAATATTATTAACCTTATAATCAACAACCCGGATAATTCAATAAATCAATTGTAAGTTAGAAACGTAGCATTATCTCTAGCAAGTCCATGACCCTGGAATATATTTATCCAAATTGTTATAAACATAAATTGTAATTGGTGTAGTAATTTTTCCTTGAATTATTGTTCTATTATTAAAAAGTTTTATATATATTTTGTGATAGTCTAGCTTGAATTGATAATTAATTTAGTCTAAATCAGTCAATAAGTTAATCACAATTCCTCGTGGGAACGATACTTTACTTACTACTATATTACTTGTCGATCACGTACACTTGCGTGAGTGTTTTGGTCGCAACAAGTTTTTGGCGCCGTTGTCGGGGAATTAGAAATTAACTATTCGTCTAGATTAGACTTTTATTATTATCTTTACAAGTTTATTTTCTTTTATTATCTTTACAAGTTTATTTTCTTTTCTTTTTGTAAATATGTTATTTTTATAACCATTTGATTATTCTCTTAGTATGTTTCTAGTTCTCTTAGGATGACATCTGGGGATGAAATATACAGAGGTAAGGTTAATGATGAAGACACTTGGTTGATCAAAGATTTTTATGGCCCATATTTTTGGGCTAGTCATGACCTCACCTCTTGGACATCTGAATTTGAATATGGGAGTAAAGGTTGGTATTGGGATGGATATTCTCGATTAGTGGATTCTGCGGAACGACGTTGTTTACTAACAACGGTGATGAAAGATTGGTCTAAGGAGAGAGATGAGCTTCCACAAAAAAGTGATAATTTTAGCTTGGTTGTGCATAACTTGGATTTAGATTTGAGTGCAAAGGTTGATGCGTGTAATGCACAACAATTTAATGATGAGTTGTATGAAGCTGAAAAAAATATTCTAGACCAAATAGAGGAGCTAAAACGAGAATACCAATTATTAGATCATATTTTTCTTGAGGATGTCAATGTTAAGAAGAGTTCTCTAGAGTCATGAGAGGAAGTAGATAACATTACTTTAAGAGAATTAAGTGTGTGTATACATGAGGTTGTAAATAGTAGTAAAATTCATGAGTTAGGGATCATTAGACCTCATTCCAATCATTTTTCCACATTGTGTTTAGATAGTAAGATAGTAATCGAGCCATCTGAGCTTATGGGAAAGTCAAAGTGTGAGGATGAAAGTGCCTATATTCTTGAATTTGTTGTGCCAAAAAGCAAAAATTACATTCCTCATCCAAAGGCCAAGAAGTACCGAGTGAAAAATTTATTACTTGGCCTTGTTATCTTTGTAGCCCCACCAAAGGAGCATAGCGACATACTTGATGCCTTGTTAGGGGTACAATTCACAAGTTCAAGGTGGAAGCAAAAACGTGGTTCACAATGTATATTGTGTATGTAGGATTTGTATAGATGCCTATGTATTATATTTTGTATAATAATTTTAAAATTTGTAAAATAGACTAATTTCTTTTTATGTTTATTGTTTATATTTTCAGCTTTGTTTGTGAATTTTTATTTTATTTACAATTGTAGCAATTATCTCTAATGTTGGGTAGACCGATAAACATTATATCATTCTAATTGAAGAACTGGGTAGTCTGAATCCATGTTATACATACTAAGTGTCAACATGATTATAACATAAGTGTGGGGTATTTACTCCACCTGCTCTTAAAGTGATTTTTTTTTTCTAATATATCATGTTGTGCAGATATAATGTCTAGCCGGCCAAGTAAAAGATCAAATGTTGACCTATATGAGGTTGCATCTACTAGCCGAGGAGGATGAGGATGTGAATCTATTCCCTCGGATTACGAGGAATATTTGTGCACCTTTGAAGAAGAAGATGCTTAGGCCAATGGCCTCAGGGAGTCTCTTTTCTGATTTATTTTGATCTTTTGCATTAGAGACAATGCAAGTTTTTAAGTGTGGGGTGGCATTTATTTTTGTTTTGATTAATTATAGTGTTTGTAGATAGTAAGTGTTCTTAATTTCTTTTTAGATCTCTACTGGATTTTCTTGATGAAAAATGAGGCCAAAATTCGAAAAAAAAAAAACACGAAAAATTAGATTTTTTTTTATTTATTTTGCTTTTCAGTTTAGTGTATGCTAGTTTTGGTTTAAATTAAATAATTCCCCTTGGTTTTTCTTTATGCCATGGTTCTTTTCCAAGGGTGTATTTGAACAGGGTATAGTATAAATTTTTCTAGTTCAATTGAATAAAAAGTTCCTCATTTACAGAGTTAATCTCCTCAAATGCACATGCTCAAGAAGTGATATATGCCTTATTTGTGATGTTCAACCTCAGTTCTTGATTCTAAAATAAGTGCCTTAAATTGTGTATTTATGACTATACTTAACTGCTTTGACTAGAGAGTCGAGAAAGATCCTAGCTTGAGTGAATTGTGTGTCAATGTGTGAGTAAGGATTGCTGAAATATTCCGTGTATAATAGTTGATGTCTAGAACTTGCCTCCATGTGTTTTGCAAAGCGAAATAGTAGCATTATTCAGTTTAGGAGATGATATAGGCATTTCTTTGTTGAACCAGTTTGATAATTATATCCACCTAATTGTATATATCCCAGTCAAACCTTTTGAGCCGTTAATCCTATTTCTTTGGCACCCACATTATAAACCTTACCACTCTATGTAAATATATCAGTTATTTGAACCTCTTTCTCATGAGCAATAAATGTTCTTTTAATGTTGAAGAAATTGGTTGGTGAAATCAAAAAAAAAAATGAAGAATAATTCATATATGTATATATGAATACATGTATATATATAGGGGATGACTTTTCAGTAGTAACATTCCCTAATTTAAGTTGCTTAAAGAGAATGAGATTTGTTGTTAGTATGTAAAAATCTCAAAAAGGTTGGAGATGGTTTAACATAAGAGTGATACTGAATTGATGAAAGATGTTGTATGTATGGAAGTGTTCAATGAGGTGTAGTTAATACATTCTATATTTTTCACACCCTTCTTTCTAGCCTACACTACAACCAATTAAAGTCCTACTTGATCCTTGACTGAATAAGTTCAATTAGTAGAGTATTACACTAGGGGCAAGCATATGGTAAGTCATCTGTTGCACATGAATTTCAATTCTGAGAGTGAGTTAATTCTTCCTATTTTGAGTTCCTGAATATTTTTTGATTGTTATTTTGAGAGGAACTAGTCTATACTATTTGTGGGAGGGCACATGATTTGTAAAGGCAAGGAGAATTTTTGACCTTTGTGTTAGAGCAAGTAAGCAAGTTATGAAAATGCGTGGCACTTGTGAGTCATGTCTTGAGGTTGAATTATTATGAATTGGTACCTAAGTGTCAACATGTGTTATTACAAGAAATTGTTTGTCAAAAAGATCATCCTTATGTGAAGTGTATGTTAATTGCTCGAGGACGAGCAATGGTTTAAGTGTGGGGTGTTGATCAAAGGCTAAAAACTCGTGTTTTAGTCGTTGTAACAACACTTTAATTACTACATTTTACAAATATTCGAGCTTAAATGATTATGAATTATACTAAATTCATGATTTATGCTTTGCAAGAAGAGTTTCCAACTTAAGAATTAATTCGGGATGAATTTGAGGCTTTGAAGTCTAAGTAAAAGCTAAATAAATCAAGTTGGAATCAAGTTGAGTAAAATGGGCATAACTTTCTGCTCAAAACTCTGTTTGGGCTCCAAAATATATTGATGGATAGATATTTGAAAGGGCTACAACTTTTATTTTTTGAGTTTTTCCGAAATCCCAGTTGTGCGAAGTCCCTGCGTGAAGTCATCACTTCGCGCACACTTCGCGAACCTTAAGCAGAATGCTCAAATGTTGTGCGCGAAGTGACCACTTAGCGCACCACTTAGCGCAGAATAGTCCGGTTAAAATGATTTTTCTAAGGTTGAAAATGGAAAGACACATAATTCCACTCAAAGTTAATTAATGCAACCTTATATTATGGAGAAGATCAGATTTTTAGCATTATTGGAGTAGAGTGGAAATATACTATTCATCTTAGAGAGAAGATTTTTAGGGAGTAAGAAGGAGGAGCTTCATCTTGGAGCTAAGAAAGGAGAAGAAGAACAACATTTTGGAGCAAGGATTTAAAGAGTTCTTCTAAACTTTCTTCTAGTTCTTTGTATATATTGTGTTTAAGACTTTCATTGTTGATTTTAGCATGAACATGAGTAGCTAAACACTCTAGTATTCTAGGGTCATGGATGTTAGTTGATCTTGTTATTTGAAGCTTAGATTGATTTTATTGAAGTTATTGATATGGGTTGTTTATTTGATTTTGATCTTAATTATTTTACTGCGTAGCTAACGGTGAAATATTATCTACGAACTTTGAATTAAACTTGACAAAGGAAATTCTTGGTTGCATATAAAATCAAATAGAACAAGTTTTGAATTCCGGGCATCGGGTGAAGGATTTGCAATTAAGATAGACATATACTTAATTGCCTTGTTTGGTTGAAGAATAAGAGTTGTAAATGCATTCTTGTTAATATTAATACCATAGACATATAGGTATTGATTTAACTTGGATAGGGTCATAAGAACTCGAAAGATTCTTATGAATATTATTAACCTTATAATCAACAACCCGGATAATTCAATAAATCAATTGTAAGTTAGAAACGTAGCATTATCTCTAGCAAGTCCATGACCCTGAAATATATTTATCCAAATTGTTATAAACATAAATTGTAATTGGTGTAGTAATTTTGCCTTGAATTATTGTTCTATTATTAAGAAGTTTTATATATATTTTGTGATAGTCTAGCTTGAATTGATAATTAATTTAGTCTAAATCAGTCAATAAGTTAATCACAATTCCTCGTGGGAACGATACTTTACTTACTACTATATTACTTGTCGATCACGTACACTTGCGTGAGTGTTTTGGTCGCAACAACATGCCGACCAACATTCTTGACAAGCGCGCTCAAAGGCCGAACAGAGAAGATGCAAGATTTTGCATTGGGTTAGCGACAACCGAGAAACATGCCCCCTTATAACATGTATTACTCACAATGCTAGTGATGCAGGTAACGAAACCCTCCACAACCATTATGAGGAAAATGAAGGAAATGGAGAACGAGAACAAAATGCTTCGCGGCCAAATGAAAGAGCATCAGAAAGGGTAGACAAAATACCAGGCACCCCAAAACTCCTACCAAATAGGGAGGCCGGTCGGTTTGTTGAGAGGCCATACAGTGATGAAGTCGCGCCATATTCAGTACCCAAAACCTACAAAATGATATCGTATCTATTAATATACAACGACACAACAGACCCTGAAGATCATGTGACTCATTACGCCGCCGCAATAAAAGGCAACGACCTCACCGACGAGCAAGTATCCTCCATCTTATTAAAGAAGTTTGATGAAACACTCACATGGGGCGCATTGAATTGGTACTCGAAGCTACCCGCACACTTAATTAAAACATTCGAGGTGATGGCCGACAAGTTCATAACAGCCCATGCCAGAGCAAAAAAAGGCAGAGGTAAGAGTAAATGATATTTTCCATCAAACAATCACCTAGAGAAGGACTAAGGCACTTCCGAGCTCGATTTAACCGAGTAAGGATGAACTTACCAAACGTATTGGAAGGAATATCCATGGCTTCCTTCCTAAATGGGCTAAACAGAAGCGGTTCGAGGGCAGACATAAAGCTACTGAGCCGCTCATAAAATATCCCCCGACCCCATAGGATGAAATACATAGTGCTTATTGCGTCGAAGTTTAAGCTAACAAAGATGATATAAATGAGCCAACCCAACGGATAACTTTGGTACAAGCCGAGTCCAGAAAGGATCGAAGAAACGACAACAGGAGAGATCTAGCAGGATCCCGACCTAATTGGAAAAGACATCACCTTTACATCAAAGGCATCCTCATGCTGCCTCCCCACCATGAAAAAGGCCCATCTAGGCCACGCACAAGAACTCATCCAAGTGACAGAGGTATGCCCCCTTGTTATCTGCACACAATTTTTGTGTTTCACTTCTAGAAATATCTACATGCCGGAGAGACTCGGCCCAAATATGAAGTGGCCATAAAAGATGAGGTCCGACCTGAGCATCGAAAAGTCAAATGCCCTCTGCAAATTTCACAAAGAGAACAGTTACAAAACCAAGGACTGTATCACTCCAAGAAAATAGGTCATGAACATGATTCACCAAGGGCACTTGAAAGAACTGATGAGTGACCGAGGGAGAACCAACTTCTCTCGAGGATGTAAACATCATCAAGGACCACCCAAACTACCTTCCCCAACTCGAACGATTCAAATGATCATTGGAGGGGTCAATAACTCATCAATCAACAACGTGAAGTTCACCGCCACCCACAAACTCAAATGATCGATCACTCATGAATGGTACGTCAAACTCAAAGAAACTATCATCTTCGATAAGTCAAATACCCATGGTTTGGTTTTCCCTTACTATTACGCCATTGTCATTACTTTATGCATCTTAGATACTGATGTAAAATGTATTATGGTTGATGATGGGAGTGGCGCATGCATCATCCACCCTTGATTTCTTACACAAATGAAGCTCGAGGATAGGATAATACCATGATGTGTTAGACTAACGGGTTTTAACAATGCAACTGAGCAGACATCTGGAGAAATAACGCTGCCCATCCCAGACGGCAGCATCACTTCAGACACCATGTTCCACATCATGGATTAGGGTATGTCGTACAACGCCATCATAATTCGACCTTGGGTACATGCCATGAAAGTCGTTCCCTCTAGCTTATATCAAGTCATCAAATTTTCCACTCCCTGGGGAGTATTCAGCATCAGAGGAGAACAACGCATTGCCCCGAGAATGCTACCACATCGTTCAAGACCACACATACACCAAATAATTGAAGGGTAAGGCTAAAGAAGTATAGCAATCAATAGGGTCGAGGTCGAGCGAGGACAAGAAAGATGTGATCAAAGACCCCAAAGTCATAGAAGCCATATGATCAACCGTAAAAGACCACAACACCGTCCAACTCAATGATAACAACCACAACAAGAAAGCTTTCATTAGTCATAAGCTCCAAGAATTAGGTAAAATAAATCCATCAATTCTTAAAAAGTAACATAGACTATTTGCTTTTTCCCATGCGGACATGCTATGTATCCCAAGGGAGGTAGAAACACACAAGCTGAACGTTGACCCATTCCACTCCCCGGTGAGACAAATTAGGCAAAAATTGAACGCCCGATAAACAATGCAGCATGCGGAGAGGTAAATAAGTTGTTGGAAAACCTCTCTATTAGGGAGTCAAGATATCCTCAATGGGTAATGTGGTCATGGTGAAAAAGAAGAAGTGGCGGAAAGATTAATTTCGGGAAGACTACCCAAAAGATTTGTTTCCACTTCCTCATATCGACCAACTCATTGACGCGACGACCGGGCATGATCTTCTCAGCTTCCTAGATGCATACTCTGGCTATAACCAGATCCTCATGGAAGAGGAAGACCAGAAGAAAACCACCTTCATCACTCATCAGGGAATGTACGATTATAGAGTGATGCCTTCAGATAGAAAAATGCGGGGTCGATGTACCGGAGGTTGGTGACAATAATGTTCAAAGACCAGCTTAACAAAATAATGGAAATCTACATTAATGACATATTGGTCAAGTCAAAAATGGAGGGAGGATCACATCGATCATTTGAAAGAGGCCTTCAACATATTCAGATGATACGGTATAAAATTGAACCCTGGAAAATGCGCCTTGGGAGTAACCTCGGGAGTGTTCCTCGACTTCTTGGTATCACAGCGAGGCATCGAGGTCAATTCGACCAAATTAAAGTTATATAAGGAATACCGGAAAACCTGACTAGTAAGAAATAAGCACAAAAGTTGACCAACCGTATCCTATTGAGGTTCATCTCACGATCCTCCGATAGGTGCCATAGATTTTTTGGCGTACTCAAGAAAGACAATGAAATCCAATGAAACTCTGAGTGCGTCGGAGCCTTAAATAGGCGTACCTATCTTCCCCTCCACAACTCGTCAAGTCGGAACTTCGTGAGTGTCTCTTCGTCTATCTGGCCATATCTGATGTGGCCATGAGTGTTGTCTTGATCTGAGAAAACAAAGGTATGCAATCTCCCATTTACTATATTAGTAAAACTCCATTTGATGTCGAGACGAGGTATCCACACCTCGAGAAGTTGGCCCTGGTTTTGGTCATAGCTTCATGAAAGCTTAGACCCTATTTTTAGTGCCACCCCATCTCTGTAGTAACAACCTTTCCCCTGAGGAGTATTCTGCACAAACCTGAGCTGTTAGGCAGATTGGCTAAATGGACAATATAATTGAGAAAGCCTGATATAACCTATCAGCCGTGAACGATGATAAATTTGCAAGTGCTCACTGACTTCAGCACAATTATAATGCCTAAAATCGAAAAAAGTCACCCATACTTATCCCAAAATACACGACATATGGGTGTTGTATATAGATGGCACCTCTAATGCATAGGGATCGAGATTGGGACTTGATCTCGAGGTCCCAACAGGCAAAATAATTAGCCAGTCCATAATATTCCCAAATATGACTAACAATGAAGCCGAGTATGAGGCAGTGATTGCAGGGCTAAAGTTATCACTCAAGCACAGAGCAAATAGAGTCATCCTACGATGCAACTCACAGCTCGTCGTCAATCATGTTATGAATACTTTACAAAGCAAGGAGCAAACACTGCAAAAATACCAGGCCGAGATCTACAAGATGTTTCTTGAGTTCGATGAATGCCAGCTCGACCAAATCCCTCAAGCAGGAAATATCAAATCAGACGACCTTGCCAAACTGGCAACGACCACTAAAAGCATAATCGGAGAAGGGAACGTGGCCACTCTCCTCCACATGTTCAAATCGAGGTATGAACTATAAACCTAACTTGGGACTGGCGCAATCATGTTGTTTGCAGGATGAATTTCTTCCAAATAATAAAAATAGATGCTAAGAAGCTTCTAATGCAGATGGTCAGGTACAACGTCATCAACATCGACTTATATAAAAGAACGTATGGCACCCCCCTATAAAATTCTTATGCTCAAACCAGACGTGGCACGTTATGGAAGAAGTCCACGAAGGACACTACGGAGCTTATAGCGGCAATTAAGCCCTAGTCAGATGCCTCATACGAGCAAGATACTACTGGCCTACAATGAAAAAAGATGCCGCTAACTTCGTGAGAAAATATGAACAATGCCAGAGATACGCCCCCATAATCCACCAAGCGGGCGATAACCTCCACTCATTCACCTCTCCATGGACTTTCATCAAATGAGAGATGGACATCGTCGTTCCCCTCCTATCAAGGCAAGAGAACGTACGATTCCTTTTGGATTTAACTGATTATTTCTATAAATGGATGAAGCAGGTGCATTCGCCCATATATGCGAGTAAGAAGTGATCACCTTTATATGGAAGAATATTGTATGCCGCTTTGGCCTCCCCAAAGGAATCTGTTATGATAACGAAGCCTAATTCACTAGAAAAAATATCGCCGAGTTCTTTGAGAAATGGACATCAAAATATTACTCTCCCTGCCATATCACCCTTCGGTCAATGCACAAGCGGAGTCCTCCAACAAGTCAATACTGAACATCATGAAGAAGAAGCTCGAGAACGCCAAAGGACAGTGGCCGGAGTTGTTGCCGAAAGTGCTGTGGACATGCTGCACAATGCCAAAAATGAGCACATGTGAAACACCATACTCGGTAATCTATGGGACCGATGCAGTAATATCGGTCGAGGTCGAAGAACCAAATCTGAGGTACTCATATGAGAGCACGCCGAAAAACGATGAGAGGAGGAGGCAAGACCTTGATAAGGTTGAGGAATGAAGAGACATAGCTTACATAAGGACGGCCGCTTAGAAACAACAGGCAGAGTGATTCTACAACAAAAATGCCAAGGTCAGACCGCTCAAAGTCGGGGACTATGTATGTCATGACCAGGAATCCCCACCTTCGAGATCGTGTGGCACCTAACATCACACTTTCTAGGAAAGCCAAAGTTAGAGTTTTTATTAGCCAATTCCATTATGTTTAAGTGATTAACAATAAGCTTTAGTAATTAACAACAAACAAGCTAAACAAGTCAAGATATATGCGGAAGGACATAAGTAATAACTTTCATTATACGGTTTTACTACCCAGAATCTAGAGTCACAGTTCACAAACAATCTAAGATTTTACAACTATTTGTCTGAAAGAAAATATAACTGTTTACAAAATAAGAAAAACAATAAAGTATGGAGTATAGAAAGGGACGCCAGGGTCTGCAGATGCCAAAAGGACTACCTTGGGTCTCCAAGCAAGTGAATCCTAAAACCAACCTCTCGATTAGCATAAACCTGCTCCAAAATCTACACAGAAAGTGCAAAGTGCAGTATCAGTACAACTGAACCCATGTATTGGTAGTGCTGAGCCTAACTTCGACGAAAAAGTGACGAGGCTATAGTGGATCAATCACAATATAACCTGCATACAGAGTTTAATCAAAGAAGAAAGAAGACATGATAAAATAGACTAGTAACATGCAAGAATGTATATACAGTTGTCGAAGTATATCATCAGTGTTCAGTTATTACCAATACTTAAGTGCAATTTAAGACTACCATTCGGCTAACACAACCAAAGAAAAATATAAGCATATAGGTTGTTGCGGCGTGCAACCCGATCCCACCATATCATAATAATCACAATCATAGTTCACCCTTAGTGCACCACAATCCACCCTTATTACACCTGTTTCGGCATGCAACCCGACCCCACCATACATATCATTTTGTCCTTATTACTTCTCAATATATCACCCTTATTCCACTTGTAGTGGCGCATAACCTGATCCCACCATATCAGAATCAGTTACTAAGCAAGTGCAGATATTATGCAATTTAAACCATATAACCTTTCACAAGGCCCATCTTCAAACCAAAACAATTAGGAAGCTTAAACACTGTGAGACTTTACACAAGAAATATTACTGATCGGGACCAATCCAGAATATGCCTTGAAAGTACCGATAATTAGCTTAAGCAAATAATAGAAAGCAATGAAATTATGAAATAACTAGTACTTTCAGCAAAGAGAAACAACGTCTAACAAGTAACAATTAAGCATGAAAATACAAGTAAGGCATGTAACAATTATGACAGGAAAAGAGACAATATGAGAAGAATGGGATAGAAACAGGCAAAACAGATAAGTTTGGCGTTGCATAGGTACTCGTCACCTCACCTATATGCCACTCACATGGATATCATAGAGCAAATAAGTCAAGGGTTCCTAATCCCCTGAGTCAAAGTTAGACACGACACTTACCTAGTTTCGCAAGCCACTCAATGCTCAATTACTGCTTTTCCTCTAGTATCCACCTCCAAACCACTCGTATTTAGCCACAATTAACTCGATAACATCAATTATTGCTAAAGGAATCAACTATAATGCATAAATTTGGATTTTTCAAACTTTCCTCTAAAAAGTCAAAAATACTACCCGAGGTTCGAACCAAAATCCATTTACCCATTCACCCACGAGCCCCAGTATATAATTGATTTTGGAATCCGATCTCAATTCGAGGTCTAAATCACCAATTTCCCAAATCCCTAGTTCTACCCAAAACCTCCCAATTCTACCATGAACACTCTAGATTTTAGGTAGAAAATTCATGAAATGCAATGAGTAATTGAAAGAAAGTGGTCTAATTACTTACCATCACTTTGGGGAAGAAATTATCTTTTGAACATCGTCTCTAGGTCTTCTAGATTTTGAAAAGTAATGGCTTAAGTCCCATTTTGGGACTGTTTTATGAACCGGGCGACAATGTTCATTGCGTTCGCGAGGACACTGTCGCGTTCGTGAAGAGCTACCATGCTAGGCTTACGCGATCGCGAAACCCTCATTGCGTTCGCGAAGGCTATGCCCCCAACCTTCGCGTTCGTGATCCCGTGCTCACATTCACGTAGAAGGAAAGTCTGAACCCTCCCTCATGTCCCAAATGCTTCGCATTCATGATGAGCCAGTCGCATTCGTGAAGGTTAAACCCCATCATTCCGCATTCACGACCAGAAATTCACATTTACAAAGAGGAAAAGCTTACCCCGCCCAGCTTACCCTTCGTGTTCACGAGAGTATCTTTGCGTGCGCGAAGAAAGACACGTCATAACAGCTATTGCAACAAAAATACCTGATTTTCTAAGTTTTAGACATCCCGTAGCTTATCTAAAACTCCCCTGATCCCTCGGGACTCCAAACCAAACATGCACACAAGTCTTAAAATATCATACAAACTTGCTCACGCAATCAAATTGCCAAAATAACACATAGAACTACGAATTGAACACCAATTTAAAAGAAATTTTTAAGAAAGATGTAAAACTTCTAACACCACAACCAGACGTCCGAATAACGTCAAACCAATCTTGTTTCTCACCAAATTTCACGGATAAGTTATAAAGATTATATTGGACCTGTACCGGGCTCCAGAACCAAAATACGGTCCCTGTATCAACAAGGCCAAACATCAATCAATTCTTTAAATTATTGGATTTTTAGACTTTTAATTTTCCACAAAATTTATAACTCCAGCTAGGGACCTCAGAATTCTCCCGACATACATCCAGTTCCTCTTTTTAATTATGAACCTACTTGAACTGTCAAAATACGTGTCTGGGTTTGTTTACTCATAATGATGACCGAAGTCAACTAAAATCAAATTTTAAGGAAAAAATTCTTATTTTTATTAACTTTCAACATACAATCTTTCCAGAAACATGCACAGACCGCGCAGGTAAATCTAGGAGGGTAAAAATGAGATTTTAGGCTTAAGAACATAGAATCTAGTTCTAAAATATGAGATGACCTTTTACGTCATCACAACGCACTCAAAGCCAAAACACTGGCAATCAAGGATCCACGAGAAAGAAGGCTAGGGACTATTTGGGACGTGCTATACCGTGGCATCAAACAAAGGGTCGTTCCAACTAGAAACGATGGAAGGAAAGCTACTACCAAACAACTGGAACATCGCCCACCTCAAGTACTTCAACTTCTTAGGAAATATGTCCTCTGAGCCGTACTCTATTTCCCTTACCTGAGTTTATCCCAATTGATTTTTCTCGAGGAGGTTTTTAACAAAGAAATAAGGAGGAGATTTCAAAGTTAAAACATGAGCATGTGAGATTATAAAATGGCAAGTTCATTGCTCGACCCTTCAGATACTTCTCCTGGTCGAACAATAAAGGCACTAGATAGACTAGGACTGGAACACCAGTCCAAAAAATGTGTAAACTTATCCAATGTATATATGTAAGAAAAGCATACAAACACATGATGTTCACTTGTGTCTCCACAAAGTTTTAACTACATACCAATCAATATACTCATATTCGGCCTTATTCGAATCAACTACGAGTAACATTTGACCTCGTTCGAATCAACTACGAGTAACGTTTGACCTTGCTCGAATCAACTCAAATTCGACTTCGTTCGGATTAATTAAGAGTTAACGTTCGACATCGCTTGAATCAACTCACATTCAACCTCGCTCGAATTAACTATGAGTAACATTCAACCTCACTCAAATTAACTCACATTCGACTCATTTGAATCAATTAAGAGTTAACATTCGACATCGCTTGAATCAACTCACTTTCGACCTCGTTCGCATTGACACACATTCGACCTTGTTCAAATTAACTGCAAGTAACATTTGACCTCATTGGAATCAAATACGAGTAACATTCGACCTCGCTCGAATCAACTCATATTCGACCCCTTCCGAGGTAATTACAGCAATATTTGACTTTGCTCGAACTAATCAAAGACACCTGATCACATTCGAGCTAATGCCTACCAACACAATTCCTTTAATCAAAGAAATCCATTGAGAAAAATATCCAACCAACACATTCTAGCTAACGCCTCCCTGAACGCGGCCATCTCCGCATCATTCGCCTACTCAGATCTGAGGACACGAATGGTATCCTCTAATGCCGTCACCTTTGCCAAAGACTCCGTCCAGGCCTCCTCGGTCCTCTCTGACTCTGTCACACTTTCGATCAAATTGTCACTTAGTCTGTTAGCTCTAATCCACCTCTGCTCAAGCTCGGCTCGCGGGGATGCCACATGAGATTGAATGTCAAGACACTTAACCACGACCCCCTTGATCGCTTCGAGCTCATCCTCCTTGGCTCTAAGCGTTCCCTCGAGCTCAATGCATCTATCGATGACCCTCACAAGCTCATCGTCCTTCTACCCTAACTCATATCTAAGACACTAGAAATTATTGTC
Organism: Nicotiana noctiflora; assembly: GCA_032618575.1. Classification (NCBI taxonomy): domain Eukaryota; kingdom Viridiplantae; phylum Streptophyta; class Magnoliopsida; order Solanales; family Solanaceae; genus Nicotiana; species Nicotiana noctiflora. Next base: position 23,136 of record JASVEL010010115.1, read on the forward strand.
CACGCTAAACCTGGAACACATCTCACGGTACTTGTCACGATATTTGCGATACTTCAGAACCATTTTCTTGAAAATAACCTTCCGTCTGTTCTCAACAGGCACTCTCGATCTCCAAAATGATAGTCTAAGGGAAAAAGAAAGAGCCATAAAGAGTCAGTAAAAATAAAAAGGAGAAAGGACGCAAGGTACAAGAATAAAGATACAATAATATATACTCACCCTCAAAGGTATTTCGGATATGCCTAACGCTAGATCGGCATCCGTAAAGACCGTAAAGTCTTGTTCTCGGTGCCACAACAAAGAGGAATCAATGAAGGGACTATGCTCTCTATGTTCATCAATGGGTCGAAGTCCAAGGGAATGGCTATATAACGAGTGGATCCCTCCATTCTCACCTCTACTCGGGTAAACCTCTCATCGAACATCCTTTACACTTTGGGGTCGACGTCGAAACCGGACTCATTGTCATCTATGTTAATAACTTTTTCTCTCTCCTTGGTAGAGGAAGGAATATCGACCTGCTCTGACGTCGACGGATCACTCCTAGGAATGACCTCGACTACCTTTGATTGCCCTCCTTCTTCCACGAAGACCTCTGAAAATAGAGCAATTTCCACATCTGAAGAGGACTCAGTCTCTGTGTCCAAACCCATGCCACCCTTGGGTGCAACTGCGACTGGCTCAATATCACCCCTCGCTGGCTCTTTGTTCCCTACCGCCTCACTTCCTACCTCTGCTCTATGCCTTTTTAGCGTCACAGCTTGATGACTCGTCCACTAAATGCAGAATAGGTAAGTTGGAGTCTCTACTGATGGGGCAGCCACTCAATGATCACGCCTACATAGGTTCAGGGCCTGAGAAGAAGAAACAGGGTATGCGGAGTCACCTACAACCATAACAAGCAGAGATCCGACTGAGATACCCAATTCACAAAAGCAGGGGTGGGAGCCTTGTCTTTCCTCGGAACCCTCTGACCTAACAACAAAGAAAAACTACATGAAAAAAAGAATTCAATATTAAGATCGAAGTAATTGAAGATCGAAACTTGACTTACCGTTCGAAGAAGGTTTACGTCCAAACTTCTTATTGAACGATGACCATTCGGGGATTCCCACCGTGTAGGGAAAAATATGAGTCACCCAGTTGCTAATATCTGTGTCCAATGTAAGAGGATCCTTCTCGGCTGCACAAAAAAGGAAGAATGATTAAATCACCGAATAGAGAACAAACAATTAGTTAGCAAAAAACACTTACGGGCGAAGTTCCACGCCTCAGGGAATCAACTGGGGTTCGCCACCACGTGCTTGGTTTTGATGTAGAAAAAGTTGAACCAAAATCGATGATTTGTCTTGTCATCCATTTTTACCACCAGTCCCTTGGTCTCATGGTGGTGGAGGTATATCATCGTACCCTTTGTGAAAGCATGGCACGAAAAAATGCAGCAGATGGTGGATAGAAATCCCACGATTGGCCAACTTCATGTACTTTATCAACATAAGAAAGAGTTTCTAAATATAGGGGGAGAGATGGGACGAACAGATGCCATAGTAGCGACAGTATCCTCTGCTAATGAGGAAGAGGAAGATAATAGCCATTTGAAACGGGTATGCGTAAAATGCGCAATACCGAGGATGGTGAATCTGGACCACACAATTCCTAGATAGGACCAGATCAACGTGAGAAGGGATGTTGTAATTGGACCTAAACACGGTGATATGCGTTGTTTCCATCTCGGATTTTGCAGGCTCAGGCTCATCCGCGGGTGACTTCGAGTATTCTGACATGGAGCCTAAATTACAAGGAATGATTTTCTCCGCAGTAGGGAAGCTTACCTCCTTTGCAACAATGGTTTCCCCTTCATCATGATTGGGCATGACCACTGATAACGGAATTGGGTTAGAGGTCCCCTCAGGGTTGGAAGACACACTAGCCATCTTTGGTTATGTGTATGTGAAAGAATTGAAAGTGTAGAAGTAGTGGCAACAGTGGAAGTTGTTGAAAGTATGAACATAGAAAGAAGAAGAAGAGAAGAAAATATGCAGGTTCGAAATATCAGAAAATGTAAAGGTTTCTTCAAAGGGTTTCCCCTTTTTTATTATAGAAAATACCGGTGCTCGGATCGAGATAAATAACTATCAAATGCACTAGGATCGAAATAACAGGGACACATGAAATGATGAAATGTATCATGAAGGTGCATAATAATGACGCGTGAGGCTGTGATGTCATTCTGAACCAGCTCATTAAGTGTGGCTCTCAAAGCGCCACATCATCATCTCGATCATGATTCTCCCTACTCCACCTCTCCATCCGAATTTCTCAAACTACGACTAATGAAGTTCACTCATTAAGGTCGACCAAAAGACGACCTCGATAAGCGTAGGGACTAACTGTATGGGTCAAAATCTAATAGAGGAAATTCAGCACGAACAAGTGCTTATTGTGAGAGTCGTAACTTAACATGGGTAGTTGGTCGAGGACAATCAGTGGTCAACAAAACAAGCCGTTGAGTGGCTCATCAGAGCTGTGGTCGAGCAACATAGACAGAAATAACCACTGTATAGCTTTGGAACTTTCAAAGGGAATATTCTATTGAGTATTCCTTATGCTGTACCTTTTAGGGTTCTTTGGGAATATTCCATATAAATAGTAGGAGAAATAAGGCAAAAGTCATGTAATATTTCATTTGATAAGAACACTTTTGAAGAGTGATCTCTCTAGATAAATACAAAAGAATAACTTTCTAAGAGAGATTCGATCTTTACATTCTACCCCTTGTCATATCAACCAGATTCGAGAAAGTGTATAATATTCTCTCAAGTTCTTGTCATTCATCATTGTAGAGACATTCACATATTTTATTATTGGGTGGATTTTTCTCCTTATTTACATTTAGTGCCATTTATTGCTATTTATTACTTATTCCCATCCCATTAATCGCAGCAACATTTATTATGTATTGCATTAAACCCATTTCAATATGGTCCCACATTAACCACACAAACTGATTTTCGATCTAGCGTATTATTTTTAACTAGGATTAATCCATTATCCTTTTACTTAATTAGTTTAACAAAGAGTTTCATACTTTTTTATCTAAAATACTATTAACGAAATATAATAACAAACCATTGTATTTAGATGAAAATATAATCACAATCTTGCATTATTGCTTTGTAGGATGATTTTTAATCAAAGAATTCCTGAGATTATGTTGGGCTCCCATAGCATATAACTTACGTTCCAACTGGCAATCCCAGGCATGCGGAGGGTATTGAATACCCACGTTGCTTTTGGGATGAGATGAAATCTTTATATGCGGAGACAGACTTAGGATTTTAAAGCAACAACACAATATTTTGCTCAATCAGTATTGTAATGGTAAATATTCGACCATTTTGTGTCTAGGGGGTCAACCCCATCACGACCAATCTGTAGTAAATAGTCAACGCAGCTGACTTATGACTTATGACAGTTGTCCTTTAAATAAATGAGGGGACGTCTCCATAGCCAAACAATAGTCCCATTCGTGACCAGAAAAAGAACTTGAGGCTATAAATACTAAGAAAGAGAATCTCTTAAGGGGGGATCCTACTTCGAAAGAACTCTGATGACACCAGAGATAGAAAGTCATACTCCACAAGTGGAGAAATAAACAAGGTCAAAGTAAGATCCTGAACCTCTTTAAGGAGAGGCAGTTCAAGCTATTTTGAGGATGAACTCTAATTACACCATGGATAGAAGATTATACTCCACAAGTGGAGCAATAAACAAAGTCAATGTAAGATCCTAAACCTCCTTAAGGAGGCAGGTCAAGTTACTTTGATGAATAAAACCTCGTTTATGTCGTTCCATAATTGATTACTTCTATGTCTCAAGTTTGTCTTCTAATTCAGTGACTGATTATGATTGGCTATGATTTACCCCTTAAATTATTCGATTGATTTGTTTGGAAAGTATTCAAGAGTTTTCCACCAAAAAATTTGGCATCGTCTGTGTAGAATTCTTAGCGAAATCACATAGTTTCTCCCTGGAGTCGAAGCCAAAGGAGCGTCAAAAATTGAAAAAGGAAGAAAAAGTGATCCAACTCAAGCGAGCCAAAGGAAGCATATTGACCGCATAATACTCGAATGCATCAAGGGAAACTGAGATCCGAAAAAGACCAAACAAGAAGAAGGAGTCCCCCTCCCTCAGAATGAAAGTATGAGGCATTTACTCCACCCCTAATGTGGTGTCCCGCCGGAAGCCGGCACAAGGCTGTCTCTATCCAGAACCCAAACTCAGACCACGTGCCTTCACCATCAATATATAGCAGGTTCGACCTCAGTCAAATTGGGACTCAGGCCAAGTGCCTTCGCCATCAAAATATAGCATGTTCGACCTCAATCAAACCGGTACTCAAGCCAAGTGCCTTCACCATCAAAATATAATAGGTTCGACCTCTCTCGATCCGGGACTCAACCAAGTGCCTTCGCCATCAAAATATAATAGGTTCGACCTTAGTCAACCTGGTACTCAGGCCAAGTGCCTTCGCCATCAAAATAAAGCAGGCTCGACCTCAATCGAATCGGGACTCAAGCCATGTGCCTTCGCCATTAAAATATATCAGGGTCGACCTTAGTCAAACGGGAACTCAGGCCAAGGGCCTTCGCCATCAAAATATAGCAGGTTCGACATCAGTCGAACCGGGACTCAGGCCACGTGCCTTCGCCATCAAAATATATAAGGTTCGACTTTAGTCGAACCGGGACTCAGGCCAAGCTTTGCCATCAAAATATAGCAGGTTTGACCTCAGTCCAACTGGGACTCAGGCCAACTGCCTTTGCCATAAAATATAAGGTTCGACCTCAGCCGAACCGGAACTCAGGCCACGTGCCTTCATCATCAAAATATAACAGTTCGACCTTGGTCAAATCGGGACTCAGGACAAGTGCCTTTGCCACCAAAATATATCAGTTCGAACCTTGGTCAAACTGGGGCTCAGGCTAAGTGAACTCTCCTTCAAATTCATTAGGTTAGGCCTCAACCGCACTAGGGCCGGGACGGAGATAAACCAATTGGTGTTATTACAAGGTGACCGCCCTTCCCCATTCATGTCAGGCCCAAAAGCCATCATTATCAATCCAAAACTGACATGACGACCTAAGTCAAATTCGAGGGTTGATCGCCCTTCCAAACATATCCATAAAAGAAAAGGAGAGAAACGGAAGACAGAGTAAAAACAAATGACAAATGATGGAAGAAAGAGTACAATTATCAACAGAGTTAAGAACGCGGGTACTCCCCGCTTACACCTGGCCCCAGCCGGTCGAGACAAGAGAAAAAATATAGAAAAACCATAAGAAACAACCTAGCACCAACCAACGAACGGAATATAAAGAAAAACAACGAACAACAAACAACAATAACAAATCTTTTCTTTTCTCGGTGCCATCACCACCATCACCATCACCATCACCGCCAGTTGCACCATCGTCATCCTCGGGTGTCGCCACATCATAACCATAGTCGGCACGAGCATCATGAGCCTTCTGGCGTGCCACATCGAAAATGGCCTCGGTCATGACACCCGCCTCTAATAAGTTCTTGTAAATATCGCGTTGAGCCTTGGTGTAGACCCAAAGTTTGTGAACCTGGTGGGAAATGGTAGTATGAGACGAACCAGCCTAGTTCTGCAGTCACTGATTCTCCTCCTCCAGAATCGCAATCCGGTCCAACATGGCCTGAGCCTCCTTCAAAAGAACAATAATCCACTCCTCGAGCCCCGCCTCCTTAGGGGCCGTTGTCTCCCTCTCCGACTCAAGCCAGGACTTATGCACACAAATCGACTCCTACAATGCCACGGCTCTGAGTAACCCTTTTTCTAAAATTTTAAGGCCGCAACCTCGCCCTCCAGCTCCTCCAGTTTCCCGCTCCATTTCACAACTGCTTCCGCTGCCTTGACCCGATTCTGCTCAACCTCCAACTCCATCTCCCTCAACCTGCCTAGCAAGTGCGCACACTCAGCTGCAAAGCTCCTCGTCCTTCCGAAGGATCTACACTTCAAGAGCATGTTTACTGCCAAGAGCCTGCAACAACTGTTGGTCTCGCTTCGCCAACTCCTCGCCCAAAGCTCGATTACCGGGCTAGTTCCATAAATGATCGCGCAGCCCTCGGCATTAATCACGGTAACATCGATATTTCCTTACAATTTGCAAAAAGATCATCGAGGGAACCTTGGCTCTGTGGACGTTCTCCACCTCCAACAAGTAAGTCTGCAAACCAAAGTAAAGGCAAAGGATAAAATGGAAAGGGAAGAATGAGCTAGAGACGTACTACGTACCCTCAGGCCCATCACAACCACTTCATCCATCACTTCAATATTTGAAACGTTCCTTATAGATGCGTTCTCGACCTCCGAACATAACAACTTGAACTGCGACACCAAGCTATTTCCTTAATTTAATAAATTCAAATCCGAGGGAACTCAATAAAATGCCCCCCCCCCCTGCATGTACTGTAGAATTGGTAACAGGCTCCTCAAACATATGAACGTTTTCAGGGTCCAAATCGGACTCAGACTCATACTCATCCTCTACCACATCCCTTTCCATCGCCATTGATTTAGACCAACTCACATATCTGACAATAGCGCAACAGAAGTCCCGACAACGGCCTGTAAGGATCGACCCTCTGCCTCGACAACAAGAACTTTGGATGGGGTTATCGAGGCAGCAACATTCCCATGGCTAGAACCAACGGGTCCAGCTCCAACTAACTCCTCCCCGCTAGCGAGTGCCACAGCCGCACCGCCCTTCGAATCCGACGGGGGAGGGGGGGATCCAAGTTGATCACCGATGGATGAGCTACCACAAATGCCACTAACCGCTTTTGCGAAGGCCTATATTCCTCTTCATTTGAAGGCGAGCCCATCCAAGAATGAACAAGCCCTGACAGCCTCTCATCTTGTGGCATAGCTCGCGTCAGGGATGCGTTCGCTGACGATTCAACCGACGCTGCCCTCAGTACTTGACGAGGCACATGTGTAGCAGCTAGTCTAGCGAGTGCACCAGACCGACGGAAAGCCAATTGTGGAGCTTTGACATGATGTGGTCTCTCTAGATACAATGGACAAACAAATCAATAGACGTAGTCAGAACAAAAAGAAATAGAGAAAAGAAAGTGTCGGAGTCCTACCTATCACAGGCCTGAGACTATGCCTCTCCCAGAAAGCTACCCAGGTACGAATGCCCTTAGTACGAGGAAGCACTGCCTCAACCCAGTCTCGGATCCCCTCCAAGGGAGGCAGCGGCTACTTTTCAGCTACAAAAATGAAGGTAAATCAATAACCATAAGTACAAAGCGCAAGGAAAGTCAAAATAGGGCGGATGCCCAGTTAGGAACGAGGTCTCACGTGCAAAGTTCCAAACTTTCGGGAATCCACTTGGGTCTACCACCAGGTGCTCAGTCCGAATATAGACGAAATTCTCAAAGGAGTGATGAATATCCTCGTCGTCCAGCCCAACCATCAAATCTTCGACCCTCATGGGCGTGCATGGATCATGGTGCCGCGGATTATTTGGGGAGCGAAGAGACTAAGCACATGCCTCAAAGTAACCTCCCTACCCGCTAGCTCCGCATACTTGATGAACACGAGGAGCAGTTTGTAGAGGTAAGGAGAAAGTTATGCCGGGCGTACCTCATAATAGCGGCAGAAGTCCACTATCAGCATCGGGAGCGGGAGTGTGCATCCCACCTGGAAGATGTAAGCATAGATCGAGCAATACCCTCGACGATCAATTTGTACCCTATCATCGGTCTTCGTAAGAGCAAACTCGGCATAACGTGGGACACGACATTGCTCCTACATTTGGGCTATTCCCACTTCCCTCATTAGAGAAGAAATGTACCTATGTTCCACGCCACCCGGTGCACTGAAATCCGTCAATTGATCTCTTGACCGAGGTAGAATTTCGTCGACCGAAGGAATTTCTTCGCCTTCCACCAACTCTAACCCTTTATTTGCCGGAGCAGGATTTTCGACCGCCGGGGAATTAGCCGAACGATTGCCGCAAGAAGAAGTGCCTTCCATAATCGATTCACGAGTGAGAGAAAGAAGAACTTTGATGAGGGAAACGGAGAAATCAATGATGATGATGATCGAAAGAATAGGAAAAATGCGATTTGACAAAAGAAAAAGCTTCTCGTGAATCCTCTTTGAAGAACAATGAATGTGTAAAGAACAAAATGACACGTCTTCTCTAGTTATAAATAACAAATTCTGCCTGCACGGAACCCAATGATCGCCATTAATGAATAACCGTGCATGAAGCGATTCAGTTTCATGATAATATGCGCTATTACGAACAACCGCGCGGAATGACACTCCGCTCGCCAACCAACAATTTGATTCCAAAACCTCAAGTTGAAGGATCCTCCCCGATTACGTCGCTTTATCCATCCGCTGAAGTCGACACAGGCGTGACCTCGACGAATGGAGGGACTAACTGTACTGGTAAATATTTGACCATTCTGTGCCCAGGGGGTCAACCCCATCACGACCAATCTGTAGTAAATAGTCAACGCTGCTGACTTCTGATTTATGACAACTGTCCTTGAAACAAATGATGGGACGTCTCCATAACCAAACAATGGTCCTATTCGTGACCAGAAAAAAGAGCTTGAGGCTATAAATACTAAGAAAGAGAACCTCTCAAGGGGGGCTCCTTCTTCGAAAGAACTCTAATGACACCAGAGATAGAAAGTCATACTCCACAAGTGGAACAATAAACAATGTCAATGTAAGATCCTGAACCTCTTTAAGGAGAGGCAGTTCAAGCTATTTTGAGGAAGAACTCTGATTACACCAGAGATAGAAGGTTCTACTCCACAAGTGGACCAATAAACAAAGTCAATGTAAGATCCTGAACCTCTTTACGGAGGCAGGTCAAGTTACTTTGATGAATAAAACCCTGTTTATATCGTTCCATAATTGATTACTTCTATGTCTCAAGTTTGTCTTCTAATTTAGTGATTGGCTATGATTTACGCTTTAAATTATTTCGACTGATTTGCTTGAAAAGTATTGAATAGTTTTCCACCAAACAAGTATCCCTAAAGGGCTTTTGGTATTATGTGATTTAAATTAACCATTTTCAAGTTATACACATCTATCTATACAAGGTTTTTGCTCCGGCGGTCCCTCAACGGTATACATAGATCGGCCTCTTCTTATATTTATAATCTTCTACAATTCACACTTCATAAGCTAATTTTTGTATTGCGCTAGGTCTAACTTCATCAAAGGTCAAATATATTCATATAATACTACGTAACAAAAGAGTATCTTTTCCTGGTTTGTAGGCTACAAAATTAGCTCTCATGGTCAAAACTCAGTACGCAACATGGAGAAATTTCCGATTACCTCCATGTGGATCAGCAGTTTCCAGGAAAAGCTAACTTTGAAGAATTGACACATGAGACAAGTAGTCCACATTTAGTGAAATACTTACTTGATACAGATGACAGACTAGTTGTAATAATTTTTAAACAAAGTTGTAAAAAGACATCAGCCATAATAATCTTTAAACTTTGAAAAGTCCAATTATGGATTTGTCTCTCTTCATTTATTAGTATAACATTTATTCGTCCAATTATATTAGTAAAATAACCCTAATATTAGTATCTTCTTGTTGTCAGTGGTCCATATTTTAATATGAAACTCAAATTATGATGTGTTTGTCAGGACTCTCTCTGCCTGTTTATTTATATTTAAAAAAACTATTAAACTTGAATAATCTGTCAGATGATTCACCAAACTGTCTAATAGATGAGGGTCAAGGAGAACTAGTAGTGGACACTAGGGATATACAAAGAAAACCAATAAACCATATCAAACTGGTAATCCGAGTCAAATCAAAAAAAAAATACGATCGTGGGTTGGTTTGACTTGATTTAGTGTTGGAAAAAGTAACCCGATCATAATTGGTTTGGTTTGGTTTTAACTAAAAAAAAGACAAACCGAAATCAAACCAATCCGATATTACATTTATTCAATTTTTACAAATAGTTTATACATATAAATATTTATTTTTAATACAATTCATAAATATTCCTTAAACTTTTTCACAATTTTATCTTTAAATATATTGTTTCAAGTTTGGAATTAACATTTTTGAATGGTCAAATAAATTTTATAGTTCATAAATGTAGTAATTCAAATAAACTTCACATCAATACTTATGCTAACTAAGAAAATTTAATTCAACACTAGAAATGTCAATAGTGTGGATATCTATTTTTTTTAGTTTTGCATTGTTTATATTGTAAATGCATAACTTAGTTTATCTTTTTTTTTGTGCTTAGTTGTGTAACTAATATACTTATAGTTGTACTTATTTAAGCATGACTTATATAGTACTTTTAGATTATGTTAATATTTATTATGACTTGTTACCTAGTAATATTTTCTTTATGGATTGTAGTATTTTTGTTATTGAATATTTTAGTACAATGTTATGACGCATCTCACATTATTGTATTATTTTCTTGAAAAAATATATTATATAGTTGTATCCTTGTAGGATTAGAGAAGTATGTGGAGCACAAGTTATATATTTGTGTTATGAAGACTTATCGGAAAAAAAAAACCGAAAACCCGAAAAAAACCCGAAAACCCCGAGAAAACCCGAGATTGAAAAACACGATTTCGTTGGTTTGGTTTGGTTTATAGATTTAAAAATCTGACACTATTGATTTGGTAATTGAAAAATCCGAATCAACCCGGATTATGTATACCCCTAATGGACACCCTTTAAATCTTACGATAACACACGAAACTCTTGAGATTTTCAATGATAAATCTCGTAAAGATTTTATGAAACTAAATTAAATTGATATAAAGTATCATATTATATTGTACACTCAAAGGCCAGAGTTAGGGGTGGCAAATGGGCGGGTTGGGCTGAATTTGGGCGGGTCAAAATGAGTTAGTTAATAAATGGGTCATTGCCCAACCCAGTCCAAAGTGAATTTGGGTTAAGATGGGCTGGGTCAAGATGGGCTAAACAATGGGTCATAACCCAACCCGCCCAATATGACCCATATTTTAAAATCATGTTCGTCTTGCATACAATTATTTTTAGGGGGTTTACGCCCGGGGTGGGGGTGAGGGGGAGGGGGGCATGGGAGGGGTAGGGGTAGAAGGTGTAGAAAAATAAAATAATAGAAAATTAAAAATACAATAAAAAATAAATTTTTAGGGAATATGCGTGGGGGGAGGGGTAGGCGTAGGGGCTAGGGGATAGGGAGTACGGTGGGGTGGTAGAAAAATTAAAAAACAAAAAATAGAAATTTAAAAATAAAAATAAAAAATAATTTTTTTTAGGGGTTTAGCACCGTAGGGTAAGGTGAGTGTGTGGGGGAGGGGGTATTGATAGGATGGGGTGGGTGTGGTGGGGTGGGGTGGCAGAAAAATTGAAAAATAAAAAATAAAAATTTAAAAATAAAAATAAAATATAAAATTTTTTAGAGGGTTCGCGTCGAGGAGGGGGGTTAGATGGGGGTTATGGTGGGGTGGGATGGCAGAAAAACTGAAAAACAACAAATAGAAATCTAAAAATAAAAATAAAAATAAAAAGTAAAAAAAATTTCAGGGGTTTGCACCGGGGTATGTTTGGCGTAGGGGTATTGGAGGAGGGTATGGGTAGGATGGGTGATGTAGAAAATAAAATAATTAAAAATTAAAAATATAACAAAAAAATTATCTTTATAGGGGTTTTGCGCGGGGTTGGGGTGTAGGGGGTTGGGTGGGATGTGGTGGGGTGGGTGAGTGAGTGGCGTAGAAAAACAAAAGAACGGAAAATTAAAAATACAAAAATTAAAAAAATTGGAGCAACTAAGTAAATTTTCAAATAAGTTAGGTTGAGATACTTTGTTTTGGGTGAGTTTCATGGGTTATATTTGCGCTGTTAAATGGGTAGAATGAGCTATAAAAAATAATGGGTTAACTTGGGCTCAACCCAAATTGACCCATAAGTTAAAATGGTTGTAGCCCAACCCATTAATCTCTGAACTAGTTGGACATGTTAGATGAGTTTGAGCTCAAATTGCCACCCCTGGCCAGAGTCAATTAGGTTGACGGAATATGCAGAGTGATTCACTAGATAAACTATGTACCATTAAAACATTGTTTTTGGTTGGGTATTTTCTCCACATCAATAATATATACGAATATGCGTATTTTTTACACGGTGTAGAATATGAGTATTAGTAATGCATGAATCATGATGAAAAATGACAAAAAAGACCTCACATTCTTCAGATTTATATTATTTTTTCTTTAAGAATTATTATCTAACAGAAAATATATAATCAATGCATTAGTACGTAATTTCTATGAATATTATGATCCATATATCTCGTCTTCGAATCAACCTCGAAAATATTCTTTTAAGTCAAAAATATTGAGTTAGAAGAATCATATACTTGCCGTCACATGCATGTTATGCTATGAAAATATATATTTTCATGTGCACTTGCAATATTTGTATCGCAGAGTTGAGTGGCAAGTGGAGAAAATATGTAGATAAAAAGATATTGTTACAAAAATACTAACAAAATGCCAAATTATACCTCGATGTTTGTACTTGGTGATACCAGGGACGGAGGGAGTGTAGGTTCGACCGAACCCAGTAATTTTGGTCCAAATCATGTACTTTTTTACAAAAAAAATTATTAACTTATATACACATTATTAATTTAGAACTTACTAAATTTAAAAGATCAGACTCATATATTTTAAATTTTGGCTCCGCCTATAGGTGATACCAATAATATACATGTTTCATGTGCTTTCTGTGATTTATTAAACAGGTTTACCATTATTAATGTATTTCATGAGATATTGAAACATTGCTAGTACAGCAACAAATTCCAAAATACAAATATATAATTTTTTTAATATTAGTGTGAATGGAAAGAGTCAATGAAATGAGTGTGGGTCCTATGTTTCGTTTACTAGTATTGGTATATCTAGCCCATCAGTTTTGACTCCCACATATGAGCAGTAATTAGCACCCAATACTTTCCGATTTGATCTTATCCACCTCCACTTTTTCTTCGTCATGCAATCACGTATATGACTTTACTTTATTTTTGGAAAGCAACTCTTTATAGATACTCAAAGAACTAGTTTTCTTTTTAACTAAGTACTAAACATCCAAGAGTAGGACCTTAGAGGTCATTTTTAATACTCCCTTCGTTTTAATTCATGGATCGTTTGGCGAAGTACATGCATAAGAATAATATTGGATACAGTAAATTAGTAATGCTAGAATTATTTATATATGACTATTTCTTATTGATTGTTTGATTCGATGAATTAAAAATAATATGCATTACATAATTTTTTTAAAATTATTTAATTTGTTTATAAAATAACCTGTACATGCGTTGAAAAGGATTTGAAAAAAGTTTTGAAATGGCATTTTTGTCCTATATATATTTATTCACATATTAAAAATTATAGTATTGTTATTATTATGGTTTATTATATATTCGAATATGATGTATAATTCGTTCTTAAGTTGAAAATACTATCAAACAAGAGATAAATAATATCAAAACTAATACATATATTATTTACTATCAAATAAAATTGGTCTGTTTTTCACACGATTATTCATTGTATGTACCACAACAGGGAACAAACGGAAGTATCTTACAATTTTCCTACGCATTAATCTTAGGTGTAATAATAATAATAATAATAATAATAATAATAATAATAATAATAATAATAATAATAATATTAATAATTGTGATATAATAATATTCTAGTAACCTTTTTCTTGCCTGAAATGTAAGAAAATATGATAAACGTCATCACCGTCTTCCGAGAATTCAGCTACACTACTGCCTATTACCTAGAAATGATGGAAACATTTAAGCTGTAATAAGTGGCAAATACAACTTATGAGAATTTAATATCAGTAATGCTTTAGAGTCCTCAAATGAAAAATAGTTTATTTAGTGATCAAAATTTCACTATTTGAACTGTAAGTTAAAGTCACGAGTTCAAAATCAATTAACTTTGTCTACTTCTATTTCAGTTGAACATTTTCTCTAGACTGTTGCCTTAGGACCCAAAATTTAAAGGCCCCAAATTATTATTATTATTATTATTATTATTACAAAGTGTTATAATATATATTTTGTTATTTGATTGAGGTTTATTTATACCAATAAGTTCATAAATTAGAATGATTTTCTTCACTCATAAATATATATATTTGCGCCACGCTTAAATTTTAAATTTATCCTTCCATGTAGGAACTAAGTTATTTATATCGTCAACATAATGAATTTCTTTTATAATATTTTATAAAATTGCATGAACACAAAAATATTATATTAGGTTATTCATCATTCATTTAAGGTATTCGTAAGTGCTACTTAATAAAATGAACAACAATTATCGTGTAAATTGATCAGAAGAAATAAATATATTTTACACTATCAATGCTCAAAACTTAAGCTATTAATATTACATTATTTATTTATATATTTATTTATTTATTTATTTTTCTTGTTTGTGGTGGTACGCAAATATCAAAAGGTTTATTTGTGTTTCGTATCTCAACATTCAATTATCCACTACTTTATTCTTTTTTTTTTTTTTTTTGGAATTCGCTATTTTTTGTCTTAAAAGTTTTTTATTGTTAGTTTAAAAAGTTTATAAAATAAATTTAAGTGCCTCTCAATATAATTCAGCCTTAGATCATGGGATCCGTTGAGCCGGCTCTGCTTATCAATTATGTTGAAGAAAAAAAGATAAATAAGAAAAGAGGAATGGCTAGATGAAATGCACTCAAATTAATTATATAGCACGAAAACTTAATGTGGCACATATAGAACAGAGTTAGATCTTTATGTGCTGACAATAAACAGATTATTTATGTATTATCATTACTTCGAAGGAAAAAGAAAAAGAAAAATAAGATGAATTTTTGTATGTTATTCTTGTTTCCCGGAAGAACCCAAACAAACAAACAAGAATAATGGGACCGTACCAGAAAACAAAAAAGAAAAAAAAGAAAAAAAATACAAAACAAAAGCAAATTATGTCAATTTGTTACGTCTATATCAATATGTTTTTAGTTTTTATTTTCTCAATATGTTTTTAAGTAATGCAAGTTGGTGCTAGAAATCCCCAGAAGCAGAACTTTAATTTTATTTTTCTTAACATGCCTAATACTCTTGTTTTTATGAAATCATTTGAATAGGTTTTGTATATGGTGCAAGTTATTTTGCTAAACGTCAAAATCATTGGTTTTGAATCTTTTGATATTGACTACATTATATTACATATCACGTTCCTGCCAGGGGCGCAAGGGTGTTCACCCGAACACTCTTCGTCAAAAAATTATATTGTATGTATAAAGTAAAATCTATTTTTTTATCTCTATATATTAAGTTTTGCACACCCTTGACACAAGACAAACATTTGGCTTAGTGGTCAAGGGTGTTCAAAATGTGTAGAAAATTGCAGGTTTGATTCCCATCCAATTTTTTTTTAACACCCTTAATATATATCCTGGTTCCTGCCAAATGTATGGAAATATATTCAAATATTATTAGATTATGACATGCAAATTCATGTTCGCCAAGCCCTTTTTCAGTAAAAATAATTATAAACTGGAAAAAAAAAACTCTAATATACGTGCAAGTAGACAAGTTTGACAAACATATATATACTGTTTAATTTGCCTTTCTCATTGTGGAAAATAAAGAAGTTTATACCAAGAAGTTAGGACTTGCAAAATCCAATTTAAAGATTGCATCATATAGTTTAACAACGTACTATAATAATATGTAATAAGCACTTGGATTTGACTTATTTCTAGTTTAACAGCTTTAGTGCTTACATCATCTAAAGGAACTCCTAAAGTCATATGTTTAATTTATGCAATTATTAAGTAATTTTGATTAAGTTCACCGACTATATAAAATTACTTTTCATATCAAACTTAATATGACATAAACTCATTCTTAAAATGGCGGCACAAATCATTTCTTAGTGTCCGTTTATTTAATTCAACTTTGGGATATTACAAAATAATTACAAGCATATATAATTTCTAGCTCTACATTACATATACCGTAACTAAGACCTCTACATATATCTTGGTCAGTTCAACTAATGTTCGGACTTTAAAAAAAAAAAAACTACATTAAGGGTGTGTATCGTATGAAGGAAAATAATTTTCAATTTTTTATTTTTGATTAGCCTAAAAACATTTTCCTAGTGAACTAATTTTCCTTCAATTGGAGGAAAATATTTTCTCTATTAAGAGAAGGAAAAATATTTTTCAAAACCCCTTCTTAACCTTTCCCACCATATTTCCCATCATCACCAACCAACCCCAATCCCCGCCCCAACCCCATCCTAAATAAAATTATTATTAATAGTACTTTTTTATCATGTTATATATTTTTTCTTCATTTCAATTTTAACAAAAAATATATTCTTTTCATGATGTAAATTTTTTTTCTTCATTTCAACAATATGAATATTTTCTTTTATTACAATAAAATTAGTACTTTACTTTCATGTTATAGAAAAGTACTTTCTTTTTCATCCAAAAAAGAGTATATGGAGTACACTTTTTTTTTAGATATGGAGCATAAATTTAACATTATTTTTCATTAAAAAAATTAAAGCAACACATTAGTTCCTTTGGGTTTGTATGAATTTTTTGAGACTCGGGGGAGAGGGGAGAGGGGGTGAGAAGAGTAGCAAAAAAATATTTTTTCTACTCTCTAACCAAATACTAGAAAATATTTTCCCAAAAATATTTTACACTCACCAATCAAACAGAGGAAAATGATTCATTTTTCATTCCATTAAAAATATTTTTCTTCGTACCAAACACACCATAAGAGAGTTAGATTCAAAATATAATACTCCCTCTGGTTCACAATATGTGTTCAATTTACTTTTTCATTTTGGTTCAAAAGAAGTGTCTAGCTATGTAACCAAGAATGAATTCAATTTGTTTTTACAAAATAACCTATATACATATCCCTAAAAAGTTTTCTTATTTCTCGCATTAAATGTTTAATTAGGGGTAGTTTAGTCATAGTTGATATTTTTATACAAAATTTAATATTTTTTAATAAAAATATTAAAAGTAAATTGTATACTTATTATGAACCGGTGAACAAGACATCATCCTTAACTAGCAAAAAAAATCTTTTGATCTAGCGATATATGAGTAATTAAGTACGATGATTGACAGAAGGAACCAGCTAGCCTAAATGGAGCAACTGGATAGGGTTCATTGGATCCCACAAATTTTAAATAAAAATGTCCTCTTAAGTATGGCCGATAATCTGGTTGACTTTTCTCATCTAGCAAGTGACCAATAGACCAAGGAAAGATTCTTTTTTCCTACTTACTAAATTTGATCCAATGGTAAATGTTGGGTTCCCATACGTTTGTGGTCATGTGTTCAACTTTTTATGAATCAGACTAATTCTTGTAATTATATAGATTCACTTTAATCATTAATGAGTCCATCTTATCTGATTTTCAGTAGATTCACTTTGATTTCTATGAAAAAAATGAGTTTAATTTGAATAGATCTTTCCACATTTGACAAATTTTTGGATAACAATTCTAAAGAGGGTTATAACTTAGCAACTACTGCCAATACACCAAATAATAGAGCTTTTAGTAGTAGTTCCTAATGCTTCGGAGTAAAATATTTACCCATAACGAGTATTTACATCAATTAAATAAATATACGACACATATATGTTATTACAATGTATTTGTAAAATAATTCTAGAAATATAAATAAGTACAAATAAAAATGTGCATAAACAGAAATGAAAAACTAATTCGAGCCCACTGAATTCACAGTGTTTTCTTAAGGAATTTAATCCCCTCCTAGTACCCAAGGTTATGGATTATTTTCTCATAGGATAGAACGAATTACACACTGGTGTAGTGGTACTTCAAACCCCAGTGTTTCAGCGAACACAAAGTTCGGTAGCAAATCACACTTACCTTTTGCTTTGTTTGATGCTAAAAGTATGCAGAAGAAAGGAAGCGAAACTCAGAAATTCGTAGTAAAATTCTGAGAAGAATAGTGTTGTATTTATAGCCAAAAGTTGAGCTGAAATCTGAAGAGTCTCTTGAGAATGGCTGTTTGCAAATCTGCCATTGCATAAATGCCATTGCATAAATGGCTATTTACTCAATAATAAATAGGGAAAATAAAGAGGAAAAATTGATGGATAGTTAAGTTTCTGTTACAAAAACAGAAAAACTGAAATTTGGATTTAATATTAATATTTATTAAATATTAATATTTTGTTATTAAAATAAATATTTAATAACATTTCTGTTAATATTTTACTATTAACAAATAAATTTGGTCCAAGCCGAGCCGAGCGAGCGACGACGACAGCGCGCGGCTTGCTTTCTTCTCAACTATTTTAAGAGCTAGAAGAAGAGCAATTGCATTCACCCATAAAAAACCTCTTCCTCTTCCAATATGGGACAATGTCCATTTACTAAAGAGGGAGAACTTGAAATTTACTCAAATATTTAATATATTAATTATTAATCATTTCCATTCACCCTCTTTTAAATATTTAATATGTTAATTAAATATTTCCCCAACAATATCTTCATAAATATACTAGCCATAAAACTATATCATATGGTATCAAGTTGTACGTGGCTAAGTGTATACTAGCCATAAAACAAGATGTAGGCATCAGAAAAACGAGCAATAATATGCAATGAGCTAGTTGGAGTTAAATATGAAAAGAAAATGTCCAGATCAGAAAAACAAGTCAAGTAAAGATTCAATAAACAAAATTAAAGAGGACCACCAAAAACTCAATAATTTATCATACTTGGTCAAATTTAGGGGCCCTTTTCTATATAAAGCTCAGTGATAAACACAAGAAAATTAGACCATACACTCTTGTGTGACTCTCTACTATCTTCTCTCTAGCTATTGTAATTTTCTCTCTAGCTATTTTAATTTTCTCTCATGGCAGAAGAAAAACTAGCCAGTAATAATGGCCAACCTCAGATAACTACAAGTATTCAAGATTTCGATCATCCAAAGAAACCAAAAAGAAATAAGTATGCAATAGCTTGTTCTTTCTTAGCTTCTTTGGCTTCAATCTTGCTTGGTTATGGTAAGAATTCTCTCCCTTCTCAACAATTAATGTTCTGTTGGACAAAAACAATTACCAACCCACCAATTCGAAACTTTTCTTCTAATTTGTTTTCATGCATAACATATTGTGATAAAGCATGAAAAGCAAAAGGTACAAAATATTGTGAAAACTTTAATTTGCGCACACGGAAACAAACATTTCAAGCCATCGACTTCCTTCCTCGGATGCATGTGGCGTATAATTAACCAATTCAATTAAATCTAGCGTTTTCCACGGAATATATATATATATGTGTGTGTGAAATAAATTCAAATGTCATGTAATAAACTTTATGGTAAAATTTAAAGATTAACCCTGAAATTTAAATTTTATAAATATTAGCTTTATGGTTTATTATTTAATGGTTTGGTTCATGTAGATATTGGAGTAATGAGTGGAGCCATCATCTACATTAAGAAAGACCTCCATATCACCGATGTCCAAGTAGAGATTCTGGTTGGAATCCTCAATGTCTACTCTCTCTTTGGTTCTGCCGCCGCCGGCCGTACATCCGACTGGATTGGCCGCCGGTACACTATGGTGGTTGCTGCCGCAATCTTCTTCGCCGGAGCTCTTCTGATGGGTTTTGCTACCACGTATGCATTTCTCATGGTGGGTCGATTCGTTGCCGGAGTCGGAGTCGGGTACGCACTCATGGTTGCTCCGGTTTACACAGCCGAAGTCTCGCCGGCGTCTTCTCGCGGGTTTCTCACCTCCTTCCCGGAAGTTTTCATCAATGGAGGTACGTGGTAATTTTAATTAACTCTCTTGTTTCATCTCTACAACTTGGGACTTTGAATTTTACGTTGAAATTGTCGTTTTCTTTCGTCAATAATGACAAACAACAACAACATGTGTTAAATATAAATGTAAACTGACAGCAGAATCCAGGAAGATAAGAAAAAGATTATGGAGAGATTATGGAGGGAGAGTTTTTTTTCTTTTCTTTCCTTTTTTTTGTTATTTTTGAGAAAGAGATTTTCTCGGATATGCTAGCTTTCCTGTTCCAATATTTTTGTTAGATTCAAATACATATAATATCGTAAAAATGATTTGTACTTTATTCAGTTGTAGTACTCCATATATTACGTGCCATCAACTAATTTTTTTATAAATTTATTTTTAAATAATTTAATAGTGTGCATATAGGATGTGTTCGATTTTTTTATATTGAGATTGACATTTCTACGATTAAAGTCTTGGTAAATCTAATAAAGTTCTGCTTGGTAACGCAAAGGCATGATGATAATATCTAGAGTGAAATTTTAACGATCAAATGTAAGTGTGACAAGTTAATGTTAGTCTAAGTTATTGTGATAGCCATAGCCTAAAGTTGACAGTATAAATTCAATAAGTTCCTATAAGTGAATAAAGTTGTCCCATAAAAAGTTGTCAGAAAAAATATTTTCAGCAAATTAATGGTACCATGTGATTTTATCAGACTTATGTATTTCCTAGAGTAATATTTTCTTGGATAATAGGACATTATGCAAATGATGAATTGATTAAAGCTCAATATATTATTAATAATTTAACTATATACACTTACAGTTTATTTACATTATACATTATGATTTAACATATTGTAATAGTATATCATGGGTCTTTATTTCTAGATTATTAGAAATTGTACATAATTACCTTTTACTTGACTATAGTGCAAACCTCAAATATTCATTGTACATTTCCTCTTTATTCTGTAAGTCTACTTATGCATTATTTCTAAGGGCTTTTTTCAGCGCTATAAATTATTTATATTTGTTAGTCGAAAAAATATAAATAATTTATTTAAATTTTATATATAACATAAATATTTTTTTTAGGGTGACTATATATTTTTTCATATTTTAACGCACTGTTAAAATTGTGGTTAAATTTAATGACAGGTATATTGCTTGGATATGTCTCAAACTTCGCGTTTTCAAGACTTCCAACTCACTTGAGTTGGCGATTCATGCTTGGAATTGGAGCAGTTCCATCAGTATTCTTAGCCGTAAGTGTACTCGCCATGCCTGAGTCACCGCGTTGGCTCGTGATGCAGGGTCGACTCGGCGATGCAAGGCGAGTTCTGAACAAAACCTCTGATTCCTTAGAAGAAGCTCAGTTAAGACTCGCCGAAATTAAAGAAGCCGCCGGCATACCGGAAAACTGCAACGACGACATTGTTGAAGTACCTAAACGCCCCAAAGGAGATAACGTATGGCGCGAATTGATCTTCTCACCAACGCCGGCCGTCCGTCACATACTACTCACCGGCGTCGGAATTCATTTCTTTCAGCAAGCAAGTGGAATCGACGCCGTCGTTTTGTATAGTCCGACAATTTTTGAAAAAGCAGGGATTAAATCCGATCACGACAAGTTGCTCGCCACCGTAGCCGTCGGATTCGTCAAAACAATTTTCATCCTCGTAGCCACATTCATGCTCGACAAATCCGGCCGGCGGCCGTTGCTGTTAACCAGTGTCGCCGGAATGGTGTTGTCGTTGATGCTACTCGCCACCGGCCTTACAATCATTGACCAATCTGAGCACAAAGTAGTTTGGGCTATTGCACTTTCTATAACAATGGTGTTGGCTTACGTGGCACTTTTCTCAATCGGGATGGGTCCCATAACGTGGGTTTATAGTTCGGAGATTTTCCCCTTGAGGCTACGGGCAACTGGGTGCAGTTTAGGGGTGGCGGTGAACAGGGTAACAAGTGGAGTAGTGTCAATGACATTTTTGTCCCTGGAAAAGGCGATAACAATTGGTGGTGCGTTCTTTTTGTACGCCGGATTAGCGGCGGTGGCGTTTGTGTTTTTCTTCACGTTGATGCCGGAAACACAAGGGAAGACTCTAGAAGATATTGAGCCATTGTTTGGAACTTTCTGGAACTGGAGAAAAACGGCGAGAGAGCTGAAAGAAACGAAGATGACGGAGAAGACGGAGAAGAACAGTACTGATAACGGCCAGATTCAGATGGGTATTAATCCAGCCATTAGCAATTAAAAAACTAAGATATAGATGATAATTGGTAATTGGGTGATCACATTGTTAATATGGGTTTTAGTTGAGGGCTTTTCTGTCAATTTCTGATGCCTTCAAACATTTTTCTCTTCCGACTTTACGGGAGAAGAAAAATGGAATTTCAGGAAAAACAAAACTTTGCAAAAGTCATATTATATGTACTGTTGTATTTTTTTTAAAGGGTGTGAATGGGAAATGGAAGAGGCGCCTTTTGGATCGCACCTCTCCATAAGAGGCACCTTTTGGATTGCACCTCTTCATCTCACCCTCCTTTATCTATAAATTTAGAGACTTGGCCTCATTTTTCAGACATGAAAATCAGATGGAAAAATCTAAAAATTTATCCCCTCTTTTTATATTGTTGCATTATTTTCAAATAAACTTAAGTGTCAAGTGTGATTTGCTCCGTCTGTTGAGTTCGCTGAAATTCTGCAGTTTCGATTGCCAGTGTTGCAGAATAGTTATTCCGTTCTATCCTGGGAGGAATTAATCCAAAACCTTGGGCAACAGTGAGGGGATTAAATTCCTTAAGGACACACAAGCAACTTGTGGGCTCGAATTATTATTTCACGTTTTGTTTATTGAACTAACGTTTATTTGTTTACTTCTCTGATTTCTGATTTCGAACACAGATTACCAACAATCTTAAGGAATTTGATATTCTTTTCTGTGTTTGTCGTAACCTCTGTTTGTCAGATACTAAACGAGAAAGAGAATTATTTTGTTGGCAGTTAGATAGAAATTTTGTTACTTTCTATTCCTATATGTGTCAGGGTAGACACTTAATTAATGATCTCAAAATATATTTTATTTGCATGCTATAAAATATATTAGTTGGTATACAATCTGATAATATGCATAAAATTATGTGGAAGATTATTTTCAAGGTTGTAAGCAGAAATTAGGCTTACATTGATACTTGAAAGTATTCTTGAGATCATGAATATAATATATGTAAATATGAACATATATGTGTTTGATTAAAGAATCAAATTGTTTAAAGAGTTATAATGATTTAGTTGAAAAAATCATTTGGAAAAGGAATTAAAATTCTCGTGAATTTTATACTCCCGTTATGGAGACTAAAATCTTCGTGATTTCTACTCCTTTTGAGATCAAAATCTGCACGATTTGTATTCATTCATTGAGATTAAAGTCTTCGTGACTTTCTACTCATTTGTTGGAAATTAAAGTCTAAGTGACTTTATACTCGTTTTGGAGATTAAAATCCGAGTGATTTTCTACTCTAATTTATTATTCGATTTGAAGATTAAAAACTTCATCGTCTATTAAATTTGATTGTGTCACATATTACTCGGTTTGAAGATTAAAAACTTCACCGTTTATTAGATCCGGTATCAGGTAGTACTCGGTTAGAAGATTAAAAACTTCACCGTTTATTAATTCTGATTGTGTCAGACTGGTTTGAAGATTAAAAACTTCACCATTTATTCTGACTATGTTATGGCACAAACAACAGTCCTTGTGGTTGGCTCAACAACGTAATAGGGGCGTCAAATATGAAATATGTTTGGAATACGGCATTATTCACCAAACGACCGCTCCTTCATTAGCGCAATCTAACGGAATTGCGGAAAGAATGAGTAGAACGTTAAATGAGATGATAAAATGCCTTGTTGTAAGTTATGGTTTACCCAAATCTTGTGGGAGAAGCTATTCTTACGGAATCCTTTCATACGAAAAATGAATAAAAGGAAGAAAACCCAACTTGAAATATTTTCAAGTGTGGGGGATATTTGGGTAAAGTGCAAGTTCTTAAACCCAAAAGGATAAAATCGGATCGAAAACTGTTGATTCGTTTTCATAAGATATGCAACAAATAGTAAGGCATATCATTTTCTGATTCATAAATCAGAAAATCCCGACATTCATATTAATACGGTAATTGAATCAGATAATGCTGAATTCTTTGAGAATAGTTATCCGTATAAAAAGAATGTGAGTCGTCTAGTGAAAAATCTAAGCGAACATGGGAAGAAGCAAAAGAAAGTACACCGATTTAGGTGAATCTAAGACGTAGTAAACGTCAAAGGATAACTACTTCCTTTGGACTAGATTTTCTGACATTCTTATTGGAAAGTGAGCTTCAAACATTTAAAAAAGCAATGTCTTGCTCGGAAGCACAATATTGAAAAGAGGTTGTCAATAGTAAGATAGAATCCATACTTGGGAAAATGGTTGATCTTCCTCCAGAAAATAAACCTTTGAATTCTAAGTGGATTTCAAAAAGTAAAATGAAAGTTGATGGTGCTATTGACAAATATAAGGCAAGATTAGTTGTCAAAAGAGTTTAGACAACGAGAAGGTCTTGTTAATTTTGATACATACTCACCGGTAACGATGATTACATCTACTCAAGTGTTAATAGCGTTAGCCGCGGTGTATGGCCTTGAAATCCATCAGATGAAATTAAAGAGAATCTTCTTAAATGGAGATTTGGAGGAAGAAATTTACATGGAACAACCTAAAGGGTTCATGGTTCCTGGAAAAGAAACGAAGGTGTGTCGACTTGTTAAGTCACCCAAACAATGACATGCGAGATTTGACCAAATAATATTGTCAAATAGTTTCAAAAATTAATGAGTGTAAATAAAAGTGTTTACATTAAGAATACTTCAAGTCATATATATAGTCGTTATTTTGATTATATGTTGATGAAATATTTAAAATGTGGGGGCTTTTATCTTATGCATGACAAAAGCAAATGTCAGACGTAATGTCTAAATTGATATTTGAAACTCGTTGATATAGTAGTTGGTAAATTCATCGGTTGTTTAGTCTTAATGAAGACTAGTTGATGAAACTACTAATTCAGAAGTTGGTCACATGTCTTTCTCGAAAGGTCATTTTTCTTTAATGAAAATTTATATTGTTTGGTTCTTTTATGAAATGATGTCACTTTGAAGGTTGTGACTTTTCATAAAATAATACGTCTGTACGTTTTAGTATGGAAATGACCGTTCATGAACGGATATATTAAACATTGGTCTATAATGAGGTGAACCAACCGATGAACATGAAAAAAATCCATTGCAAGTTGGATTTGTTTCATAAATAAAGGTGCTATAATTTGCATATCATATAGACGTATGAATAAATAGCATACAAATGCTTGGAAATGGTAGAGTGATTGAGAAATGTGTTATATATTAAAAGGTTATGATCACAATTGACGCCAATCATTCCAGCTGTCATTATAATATACTACATTAAGTGTAGTCAATAATCTGATATGCAATCGAAAGTCGAGACGTATTAGTCTACAACATAAGGAAGTTTGCATTGAATGTTTACGATAATGAAATGAGTTTTGAAGTATTTGAAACATACTCCAAATTATGTTGTGCACTATAATAAGTATCCCGCGATAATATGGGGGTATAGTGATGAAAATTAGATCACCGGTTAAACCGATTCTAACCAGTCAGTGGATGAGCGATGTATTGGAAATCGTCCAAACAAATGTGTATTGATCGTTCTATAGTGGAGGCTGAGTTTGTAGCCTTAGACAAGGTCGGTGACGAAGTTGAATGGCTCCGGAATTTCTTGAAAGATATTCTATTTTTGCCCAATTTTTGCCACCTATATGCATATATTGTTATATTCAAGAGACAATAGGAAGGGCTGGGAGCGTTATGTATAACGGAAAGTCTCGTCATATAAGACGCAGACATAGCGCCATTAGACAACTACTTTCTAGTGGAATTATCACAATTGATTATGTAAAATCAAAGGATAATTTGGCGGATCCGCTTACAAAAGGCCTAACTAGAGAGGGAGTTGAGAAATCATCTAAGGGAATGGGACTATGGCCGAGGACAAGTCATCATGGCGGTAACTCTACCTAGAATTTTGGAGGTCCGAGATCTAGGTTCAAGGAGCAAACAAAGTTATGCATGACTGGTTCAACATTGTCAAATATAATATTTTAGTCCATTCTCGTGATGAAGACAATGTTCAGTAACAAGGATAAAATGTTAAGACATTTTTTAATGGTTTCTAAGTTTGATACAGGGTATATCAAATAGTGTATCTACGGGATAACACGTTTAGGAATCACCTATGTAAGTGTGAAGTGTAAGCCGCTTCAAGGAGAATTCTGTAAGGCCAATTCTCTATGCACTTATGAACCAGGTGGTGTTCATGGCTGAAACGAACACAACAATGAGAACCAAAGACGGTTAAGGGTTGATTGTGTGACTTATGGTTGTCTAGGTATACACCAAAGCTCGACGGTTCAAAGATATCAATTCTACCGATTGACCGAGTATATCCGACATAAGTTCACTACGGAAAGTTCAAAGGGAAACCTACTTATCCAGATGCGATTAATCCTACTTGCGAATCACACAGTATTTTCATGCATATTTTTTCACATATGTCCATTCCCCATTCATGTGGGGGATTGTTGTATTTTTTTAAAAGGGTGTGAATGGGAAATGGAAGAGGCGCCTTTTGGATCGCACCTCTCCATAAGAGGCACCTTTTGGATTGCACCTCTTCATCTCACCCTCCTTTATCTATAAATTTAGAGACTTGGCCTCATTTTTCAGACATGAAAATCAGATGGAAAAATCTAAAAATTTATCCCCTCTTTTTATATTGTTGCATTATTTTCAAATAAACTTAAGTGTCAAGTGTGATTTGCTCCGTCTGTTGAGTTCGCTGAAATTCTGCAGTTTCGATTGCCAGTGTTGCAGAATAGTTATTCCGTTCTATCCCGGGAGGAATTAATCCAAAACCTTGGGCAACAGTGAGGGGATTAAATTCCTTAAGGACACACAAGCAACTTGTGGGCTCGGAATTATTATTTCACGTTTTGTTTATTGAACTAACGTTTATTTGTTTACTTCTCTGATTTCTGATTTCGAACACAGATTACCAACATGTACTCCAGTAGATAAATGGAGATTGTAAATTCGGGAAAAGGAAATTGTATGTCTTTTGATTGATAAAAGAAGATTCAGCGAGAAAGCATTATATATGAGCTATGAAAGGAGACAGCAATTTTCACAAAAAAATTAGCTAAACCAATTTCCCCATTTTATGCGTTGTAACAACTATAGTAAAATTAAGTAATTTGAAAGTCATACTGTTCCACACAATACTTTTTAATATTTCTCTCTTATTAAGAGAACATTGTCGCAGGTACAATATATGATACTACTTCACTCTGTTGTTATAGTTTGGGTAACAAACTACCATAAAACGTTTCATATCCGATTAGGAGTGAAAAATGGATGTGTTGGGTCGGATATGGTATGATCAAAAATAGGTAATGAAAAATAGATAAATTATCTGATCGACCTATATTTAATACGGATAAAAAACGGGTTAGCCGACGGATAATATGGTTAATCATATTATCAATGATTTCTTGCATATGATCGCTTTTGGGAGAATTTTTAGTCTCTCCAACTTGAGAACCCCCAAATTGAGGTTTCATAAATGTAAAAGTTAGACCCATTGGTTATTCATTTTCTAAATGGATAATATGATTATTATCTATAATTGACACGTTTTAAAAAGTTTACCATCCAGCCCATTTTTTAGAGTATAATATAGATGATTAACTGTTTTCTTTTAATTATTTTGCTACCCCTATTATCGATATACGACAAATATGACAATCTTTATGCGATTATTATATTAGATTATTTACAAAATACTAACTACAAATAACAATACGTGAAATGTGGAAGCATACTCCCTGCTACAAAATATTTCTCAAAAGCAATAGAAACAATAAGGAAACACACCGTCCATTTTGAACTAGTACCAAATATGAAAATTCATACATCTATAAAATGCCTCAATTGTTATAAAATAAAGATAGTAAAGTAAAGACAAGTATAGAGAAAGATTGATATATTATTCGAATTCAAACTAATATACATAATGAAATAAAAACCCTTCTATTTATAGAAGAAAGGAAGCTGCTACTGCAAGGTGCTACTACAAGCTGCTATGTAAGCTACTATAGGCTGTTGTGTAAGCTGCTACTCCAAGCTGTTGTGTAAGCTACTACAAGCTAGTGTGGAAGCTGCTACTATATCCGATATGGATAAATTCTACCAGGCGTAATGTTTATCCATAATCGGATACTGAAAGGATAAACTTATTACACCCAGTATGGATAATCTTCTATCGGGGGTAATGTTTATCCATAACCGGGTACCAAAATGATAAGCTTCTTCAGGAGGCTTATTTCCAATAGAGTACTAAATAGATAAACATATTTACGGCGGAGTCACATACGGATAAGCTTCTTCGGGAAGCTTATTTACAACGGAGTATGAACATCCATAATATAATATATTTATAATACTCCCCCTTGGATGTTCATTAAAAGATAATGTGCCTCATTAAAACCTTACTAGGAAAAATCACGTTGGAAAAATCTCAGTGAAGGAAAAAGAGTACACATATTTAGTAATACGCATTACTAGGTGCCTTATTAAAAATCTTATAAGGAAAACCTCATGGGAAAAAACCTTAGTAAGGGAAAAGGAGTGCATCGCATATTTTACTCCCCCTGATGGAAACCTTGTTTCAAATATTTGAGTCTCCGCATTCCAATCTTGTATACCATCTTCTCAAAAGTTGAAGTTGGCAAAGATTTAGTAAATAAATCTGCTGGATTATCACTTGAAAGGATTTGTTGCACATCAATGTCACCATTTTTCTGAAGGTCACGTGTAGGGATGTTCACGAAAAACCGAAAAATCGAACCAACCCGAAGACCAAACCAAATCGAGAAAAAAAACCGACATTTCTTTGGTTTAACTTGGTTTGGTTTCTAATTTTAAAAAACCGACAAAGTTGGTTTGGATTTGGTTTTATACCCAAAAAAACCGAAAAATACCAAACCAAACCGATCATATAGATTGTGTTTTGAAAAAACTTAACTGTGATTGTGTTTTGAAAAAACTTAACTGTTTTTGGTTCATCCATTGGAGAAACGACTGGATTTCTTATCATGGGATAAAGTTGAGTAGTGAGTGACATAATTTTGAATTTCTTGGAAAGTTTTACTGTCTTCTTTTCTATAGTATGGAAGTTTATCTCTATAATGAATATAAATTGTCTTTATTCTCTCTTCTTTCTCCTAAGAGAATACGTGAAAAAGTAACAATGGCAGCCATGCTTGTCTATTTTTTCTATGTTTCACCATTTGATTCTTTTGAAATTTTTTGTACCTTAAAAAACCGAAAAAACCTAAAAACCGATAAAAACCCGACAAAAACCGAAACCGATAAATTTTTGTTAATTTGGATTGGTTTGGTTTTACAATTTGAATAACCGACTTAATTGGTTTGGTTATTTTTAAGGTAACAACCGACCCAAACCGAACCATGAACACCCCTAGTCACGTGTGTAGAACAATTTTGGTAAAATGTGCTTCGTTCTATCTCTTTTTATAAATCCTCCGTTCAATCGGGCTATGCATGCAGTATTGTCTTCATATAAAATTGTGGGTCTTTTTTCACATTCCAAACCACATTTTTCTCGAATAAAATGAATTATTGATCTCAACCATATGCATTCCCTGCTTGCTTCATGAATAGCTATTATCTCAGCGTGATTTGAAGAAGTAGCAACAATAGATTGCTTTGTGAAGCGCCATGATATGACAGTACCTCCATACGTAAATACATATCTGGTTTGAGATCGAGCTTTATGGGGATCAGATAAATAACCTGCATCTGCATAACCAACAAGATCTGCACTATCTTTGTTAGCATAAAACAAACTCATATCAAGAGTTCCCTTTAAATATCGCAATATATGCTTAATCCCGTTCCTATGTCTCCGTGTAGGTGAAGAACTATATTTTGCTAGTAAATTAACAGAAAATGCTATGTTAGGTCTTGTAGCATTAGCAAGATACATTAGTGCACCAATTGCACTGAGATAAGGTACTTCGGGACCAATGAGTTCCTCGTCCTCTTCTGGAGGTCGGAACATATCCTTATTCACTTCAAGTGACTGAACAACCATTGGTGTACTCAATGGGTGTGCTTTGTCCATGTAAAAGCGTTTTAAGACCCTTTCTATATAGGCAGATTGATGGATAAAGACCCCTTCTGCTAAATGTTCAATTTGCAGACCAAGATAAAGTTTCGTCT
Source organism: Nicotiana noctiflora (assembly GCA_032618575.1). Classification (NCBI taxonomy): domain Eukaryota; kingdom Viridiplantae; phylum Streptophyta; class Magnoliopsida; order Solanales; family Solanaceae; genus Nicotiana; species Nicotiana noctiflora. The sequence continues at coordinate 53,511 of JASVEL010010115.1, forward strand.
TTCCAAGATCTTTCATCTCAAATTCTTTCTTAAGATATTCAATTGCCTTTTGGAGCTCTTATGGAGTTCCAACAAGATTTATGTCTTCAACATAAACAGCAAGTATAAAAAATTCTGATGCTATTTTCTTTATAAAAATACATGGACAAACAACATCATTTATGTAACCTTCTTTCAGTAAATATTCACTAAGGCGATTATACCACATGTGCCCGGATTGCTTTAAACCGTACAAAGATCTTTGTAATCTAATTGAATACATTTCCTGAGATTTTGCTTCAGGCATTTTAAATCCTTCAGGGATCTTCATATAAATTTCATTATAAAGTGAATCATACAGATAAGCTGTAACTACATCCATTAGATATATTTCAAGTTTTTCATGTAGTGCTAAACTGATGAGATATCAAAATGTTATGGCATCCATAACAGGTGAATATGTTTCATTAAAATCGACTCCAGGTCGTTGTGAGAATCCTTGTGCAACAAGACGAGCTTTATATCTTTCAACTTCATTTTTATCATTCCTTTTCCGCACAAAACCCATTTATGACCAACTGGTTTTATACCAGCAGGTGTTTAGACAACTGGTCCAAATACCTCTCTTTTAGCAAGTGACTTCAATTCCAATTGAATTGCCTCTTGCCATTTTGGCCAATCAGATCTTTGTCGACATTCTTCGACAAATTGAGGTTCAAGATCCTCACTATCTTTCATAATATTAAGTGCGACATTATATGCAAAAATATTATCCACCACTATTTCAGAACGATTTAAATTAATCCCATCACCAGTCGAACTTATTAAAAGTTTTTCACTTACATGAGCTTCGGGTTCATTGATTTCTTCAGGAATCTCAGAACTAATTAGATCTTGGGTCTCTTCAGAAGATCCCTTCATGGTATCATTTTGATCATTTGCCGATTTTCTTTTTTCGAGGATTTCGATCCTTAGAACCCAAAGGCCTACCACGCTTCAGGCATGCTTTAGGTTCACTAGCTCTTATGCTAGCAGATGGTCCTACTGGAACATCAATACGGATAGGCACATTCTCTGCAGGGATATGTGACTTAGTTATCCTTTTCTAATCAGTAAATGCGTCTGGCATTTGATTTGCTATATTCTGTAAATGGATGATCTTCTGGACCTCCTGATTACATATAGGGGTACGTGGATCAAAGTGAGATAATGATGGAACTTTTCACACAATTTCTCTTTTGATTTCCTTTTTCTCCCCCCCTAATTGTGGGAAATTTGTTTCATCAAACCGATAATCTGCAAATCGAGCAGTAAATAAATCTCCTGTCAATGGTTCAAGATAGCGAATGATAGAGGGTGATTCAAATCCAACATATATTCCTATCCTTCTTTGTGGTCCCATCTTACTGCGTTGTGGTGGTTCTACTGGCACATATACAGAACATCCAAAAATTCGTAAATGGGCAATATTTGGTTCATGACCAAAAATTAATTGTGACGGAGAATATTTATTGTAATGTATCAGTTTGATACGGATAAGTGATGCTGCATGCAAGATAGCATGGCCCCAAACAGTAGTGGGCAATTTCGTTTTCATAAGTAGTGGCCTTGCTATCAATTGTAGGCGTTTAATAAATGACTCTGCAAGGCCATTTTGAGTATGAACATAAGCTACAAGATGTTCAAATTTTATCCCAACTGATAAACAATAATCATCAAAAGCTTGAGATGAGAATACTCCAGTATTATCGAGGCGAATAGCCTTTATAGGATAATTTGGGAATTGTGCCCTTAATCGAATTATTTGGGCTAATAGCTTTGCAAACGCCAGGTGAGATGATAATAGGCACACATGAGACCATCTTGAAGATGCTTCTATTAGGACCATAAAATATCTAAACAACCCACTTGGTGGGTGAATAGGTCCACATATATACCCATGTATACGCTCTAAAAAAGTAGGGGATTCAATGCCAGCCTTCATTGGTGATGGTCTAGTGATCAGTTTGCCTTGATAACAAGCATCACAAGAAAATTCGTCATTCGTAAGAATCTTCAGGTTCTTTAACGGATGCCCACTCGAATTTTCAGTAATTCGTCTCATCATTATTTATGCAGGATGGCCCAAACGGCCATGCCAAAGCACAAAAGTATTTGAATCCATAAACTTCTGGTTTACGATAGAGTGTGCTTCAACTGTACTAATTTTTGAATAGTATAAGCCAGAAGATAAAGTTGGTAACTTTTCTATAATGCATTTCTGGCCATAAATATTCTTTATAATACAAAGATATTCCATGTTCATTTCATTTATTGTCTCAACATGATACCCATTTCGGCGGATATCTATAAAACTCAACAAGTTTCTTCGGGACTTGAAGGAGAATAATGCATTGTCTATAATAAGTTTTGTTCCCTTAGACAAAAAGATAATGGCTCTTCCGGAGCCTTTAATCAAACTTATATTACCATAAATTATTGAAACATTTGCCTTTTCCTTATGCAAATAAGAAAAATATTTCTGATCCCTGATTATGGCATGAGTTGTTCCACTATCAATAACACAAATATTTTCATGATTTGTCTTTGATCCAAACATAATTTGAGGATTATCCATATTCTTCAAAATGACATAAATAAAATATATTATAGTAAACATCAAAACATAACTTTTATTTATGTACAACAATCACATAACCATACTATCTATTACGAACAACAAAAATTCAAAAATTTATATTTCTACAGATTCACTGCCGATTACATGACTTGTTTCTCCTTCTGGAAGTGCAAAGTAATCAGCTACATCTAAATGCATGAAGTCAAAATTATCTTCAGAGATAAAATTTGCTTCAGCATTTTTCTCTATCTTTTTCAATGAGGCTTGATAAAGCTCAACCAGGTGCTTTGGCGTACGACGGGTACGTGACCAGTGCCCTTTTCCTCCACATCTATAACATGCACTTTCAGTATTTGGTGCTTGCACCGCTTCATGCTTTTGTTTCTTCCTTTTCCACTGCTGGTGGCGAGGAGGGTTCTTTGGTGCATTATTATTACCATGATCCCCGACCACGGCCATGACCACGACTAGGTCCACGACCTCTTCCACGTTTGGATTGGTGGAAGTTCGTCTCATTCACTTCAGGGAATGAACAAGAACCAGTAGGTCGACTCTTATTGTTTTTCACTAATAATCCATTATGTTGTTCGGCTATAAGAAGATGTGAGATAAGTTCAGACTACCTTTTAAATCCCATCTCTCGATATTGCTACTGCAGGAGCATATTCGAGGTATGAAAAGTGGTGAAAGTTTTCTCCAACATATCATAATCAGTAATATTATCACCACATAATTTTAACTGGGAAATAATTCTGAACATAGCAGAATTATACTCACTAATAGATTTAAAATCTAGTAGCCTTAGATGAGTCCAATCATATCGTGCCCGTGGAAGAACGACCATCTTCAGGTGGTCATATCTATCTTTCAAATTATTCCACGGTATGACCGCATCTTTAACAGTAAGATATTCCATTTTCAGGCCTTCATCAAGGTGATGGCGTAGGAATATCATTGCTTTGGCACAGTCTTGGTTTGATGCCTGATTTTTATCACTGATGGTGTCTGCCAGACCAATCGCATCAAGATGAATTTCAGCATCAAGCACCCAAGACATATAGCTTTTGCCCGATATATCAAGGGCTACAAATTCAAGTTTAGAAAGATTTGACATTATTTTATAGAAGAAAGTTCTTACCTCAAATACTTTCAAAATATTTGCTCGAGATGGCAGAGTCTCGTGCTGATAACGTGTTATAAAATAAAGACTGTAAAGTAAAGACAAGTATAGGGAGAGACTGATATATTATTCGAATTCAAACTCATATACATAATGAAATCAAAACCCTTCTATTTATAGAAGAAAGGAAGTTGCTGTGTAAGCTGCTACTGCAAGCTGCCGTGTAAGCTACTATAAGCTGCTGTGTAAGCTGCTACTCCAAGCTGCTGTGTAAGCTACTACAAGCTGGTGTGTAAGCTGCTACTATATCCGATATGGATAATCTTCTACCGGGGTAATGTTTATCCATAACCGGATACTGAAAGGATAAACTTATTATACCCGGTATGGATAATCTTCTACCGGGGGCAATATTTATCCATAATCGAGTACCAAAATGATAAGCTTCTTGAGGAGGCTTATTTCCAATAGAGTACTAAATAGATAAACATATTTACGGCGGAGTCACATACGGATAAGCTTCTTCAGGAAGCTTATTTACAACGGAGTATGAACATCCATAAAATAATATATTTATAATATCATGTGTCTTTTTTTCTTTTCAGTTTTTTGTTTTCTTAATCGCTGATTTGATATGGTAGTTCACGTTATTTACTACAACCTCAAATAGGACCTAATAATATTATGAGATGAATGGGCTTTTAATCAGGGATAAGTAATGCAAATTTCACTGTATATTTTAGGCCGACATATTTTTGGTCATGCTAATTTAGGCAGTTTGTCAAGAGCATAAACGACTTATCCATAAAATAGTACAGTTAAATTTGTAACGTGGCTTATAAACAAGCTCATCGATTTAATCTAAAAATAATAAAGAAATAAAACTAAAAATAATATTTAACGATTGTAATTAAAGAAGATCACAAGTTTGGTTACAAACTCGATCGTTTCGATAGCATAAGTGAAAACAACGATAAACGCGATGATACAACTAGGGGTGTACAAAGAAAAACGATAAACCGCACCAAATCGGTAATCCGAGTCAAATCGAAAAAAAAACCCCCGATCATGGATTGGTTTGACTTAGTTTGGTATTGAAAAAAATAACCCGACCATAATTGGTTTGGTTTGGTTTGGTTTTAACTAAAAAAAGTCAAACCGAAACCATACCAACCCGATATTACATTTATTCAATTTTTACAAATATTTTATACATATAAATATTCATTTTTAATACAACATAAATATTTCTTAAACTTTTTCACAGTTTTATCTTTAAACATATTGTTTCAAGTTTGGAATTAACATTCTTGAATGGTCCAATAAATTTTATAGTTCATAAAGGCAGTAATTCAAATAAACTTCACATCAATACTAATGCTAACTAAGAAAATTCAATTCAACACTAGAAATGACAATAGTGTAGATATCTATTTTTTAGTTTTGCATTATTTATATTGAAAATACATATATAACTTAGTTTATCTTTTTCTTTAGTGGTTAGTTGTGTAACAAATATAGTTATAGTTGTACTTAATTAAGCATAACTTACATAGTACTTTTAGATTATGTTAATATTTATTATGGCTTGTTACTTAGTAATATTTTCTTTATGGATTTTAGTGTTTTTGTTATTGAATATTTTAGTACAATGCTACGACTCATCTAATATTATTGTATTATTTTCTTGAAAAATATATTATATAGTTGTATCCTTGTAGGATTAGAGAAGTATGTGGAGCACAAGTTATATATTTGTGCTATGAATACTTATCGGAAACAAATATCCGAAAAGCCGAAAAAACCCAAAAAACCCGAGAAAATCCGAGATTGAAAAACCCGATTCCGTTGGTTTGGTTTGGATTATAGATATAAAAATCCGACACTATTGGTTTGGTTTGGTAATTCAAAAATCCGAATCAACCCGGACTATGTACATCCCTAGATACAACTATTAGATTGAGCAAAATGGTAAAGTATAGCTTTTGTGTGCATTATGTCTCATGTCCTCATAATGGTTGTTAACCTCGCTATTTATGTAATGACCCGACCCGTCGTTACGAGAGTTATCGCCCCATTTTCTTCATTTAATACTTTAACATGTTAATTTATATGTGTTTGGAGAGTTAGAAGTAAATCGGAGCGAATCTAGTTAGAAATGAGGCAATAAACCTCTTTATAAGAAGAATAATTTGGAAAAGTCAGCCGAATATTGACCGATGAGTTAGAAAGCTCGGAGTGGATTTCTGATGATTCAACTAGTTTCAGGGGATGATTTATGACTTAGGAGAACAATCATAATCGAATTCGGAGGTCCGGTGTAGATTTAGGCTTGAATTGGCTAAGGTTTAATTTTGGCGAATTCCGGACGGTATGTGAGATTTTGATTCGGGGCTCGAAATGAAATATTGAGAGTTGCAGTAGCTCCGTTAGGTGATTTTGGATATGCGTACAAAATTTCAGATCATTCGGAGGTGTTTAGGTCGGGTTTTAGATCAAATGTGAGTTTTGGAAGTTTAAATGAAACTTAGGCTTGAATCCGTGAGAAATTAGTGACTTTGATGGTTATGATGGTGTTTTTATGTTACGAGCAAGTTTGAATGAAGTAACATGACATATATGGGCATTTTGTTGGGGTCCCGGGGGTCACGGGATGATTTCGGATGCCCAACAAGATCTTTTGAGTTAAAAAGTGCAGCAGAAATTGCAGCAGCAGGTGCCAGTGATATTTGTTCACTGCGATCGCGAGCATGTGGCTGTGATCGTATAGAAGAGATTTTTAGAAGCCTGAAGTTGCTCTATGCGATCGCGTGAAGAGGCCTGCAATCACATAGGCCTAGGTAAATGTACACTGCAATCGCGTACTGACTCCTGCGATCGCGTAAGGTAAAATGAGGGCCTGGGAAATTTGTTCATCGCGATCGCGTGCAGGGTGCCGGAATCGCATAGAGTAAAAATCGGGCCTGACAGAGGGGTTTTAATAACAGAACCCCCACGAGCAAAACCTATTTTTACACCATTTGTGAGCGATTTGGAGAGCTTTTGGATAGGAAGTAAGAGGATTTTGTCGGGAAAACGTTGGAGGTAAGTTTCTTGACTCAAAAACACGATTTTATGCTAGAATCAACACCAAAACTCATGAAATTGGGTAGAAATTGTGAAGAACTACGGCCTAAATTTTGAAAACGCGTTTTTGGGTTTTGAAAGGCCATTCGAACTCTGATTTCGATAAATTTTATATGCACGGACTCGTGGCGAGACGAGGAATCTGTTGATATGAATTTCAGAATTTTTGAGAAGTGGTCTCGGGGCTCGGGTTTTACCAACTTCGTGTATTATTGCGTTTTTCAAGTAAATTTGACTGGGTTATGTTTCTTTGATCCATATTTATGTAATTGTTGTGGTTTTGACTAGATTCGACGCACGAGGCGAAAAATTCGAAGGGAAAAGGTATCGTGGACGAGTCCACGACCGGCTAGAGGTGAGTAAATAGTGTATGGTAGCCTGAGGATTCGAAACCCCGGCTTAGCACATTATGATGCTATTAGGGCGTGGCTCGCACCCCATGGCAGGTGCGGGGTTGGTTATGACTGGGGATTTAGACTTGGTCAATTCCGAATATGAACAATATTATATTGGCAGTTGAAACGCACACTGTGTTAAATATATTTATGGGCTATAAGCCATGTATGGGGCCATATGCTGACCTGTAGTATCCCTAGGGAATAGATATCTATGTGATATCTTGATTTGTAAAATCATTGATCTCAGTCCTGACTTGAAATCACTATTTTGAAATGCTAAGTCACATGTTCTTGGAAAATTAAATAAAATTAAAGTATTTTTCATTGTTAATGAACTGAAATCTGTAAATAAATAATTGAACTGTTGTGTGACTCATATGCATGATGTGGACTGAGGATGGATCGGGCTGCACACCGCAACGGATGATATGAATATTGCGCTTGGGCTGAAGGAGCCCATCCGGAGTCTGTACACACCCCTAGTAAGCACCGTCGATGTTAAATGGATTGGGCTACGCACCGCAGCGGTCATGTGCATTGCATTGCATTTTTATCTGTAAATTATCTGTGCTAATTGTGATTTGCTGTTGTTGTTAGTTAGTGGTAGGTATCAGACTGTAGTTTAGCTTTGCTCTGTGGTATTCTGTGGATTTCGTGCTTTCATCTATTATTATATACTTTTTACTCACTGAGTGCTTAGTACTCACCCCTACTCCCTGCACCTTTGTGTGCAGATTCAGGTACACATAAGGGTTAGACGAGTACTCCAGCCTATATCAGAGTTTATTCGAGTTGCTGAGGTAGTTGCCGGTGTTCGCAGAACCTAGCTTCTCTCTTCATTTTAGTTATTACTATATGTTCCAGACTTGAGTATTTTATTCAGTATTCTATTACTATCCAGCTTTGTTTAGAGGCTCTAGACTCGTGACCCCAGATCTTTTGAGAGTATTATTTTCGATATTCGTACTTCTTAGTATTTGATTCTACTATTATTAATGGAGCAGAATAGCCTAAATGACACTTATACTTGTGTCACTTTGTCATCCCGGTCCCCAAAGTTAATGAAGTTTCATCTAGACACCTCTACTTGTTCAAAAGTAATATTTTAAACCCCTCTGACCATTGACCTAGCCTATGTGGCATTTGCTTTGGTGAGTTGGATAAAATACGTGACTACACGCTTTAAGAAGCGAGTAAAAGTTGATGATTCTAATTTAAAATACCAAAAAATAAAAAGAAAAGAAAAAATAAAGGGGGATTAACACACTGAAGCATTCAAAGTGAAAAATCCAGCCACCCAATCCAAAATGTGAACCGTGGACATTATTCTCCATCCTAAGGCGCACCTTCCGTCCAATATTCAGCCATTTCTACCATCAAAATCACTAGCTCCGACCAAATGAAAAACTCCGACGAGCTAGCAGTTATGGCGCAGAAGGCTACAGGTAATCAATCTCCAAAAGAAAGGTACCAAAAGTTTCCTCATGATGATGAGAACACAATGGAACCATCAATGTTACATGGGTATCAACCAATAGAGCCAATTTTGCATTCGATGATCATCAATAAGTCATCTTCTCCAAGTGCTCGACCAAATGACTCCATCGTTTCTGAGCCAATTAAGAAGTTACAACCAATTAGAAATGACTCCACACATCCCAAGTTCTGCACAGTTGTAGATCTAACCAATGTGACAAGAAATTACCATGATCGCGGGCAAAGCTCAGAGCTGCACCATTTGGTCGGGTAAGAGGTTACAGGGATAATTAGCACCCAAAACCAATGCCAATCGCTTTCTGCATCTCAGGTGAATGTTCCCAATCCCTTAAACCAAATTTTACAGGGCTGATCTCCTCGAATATTAAAAATGGTTGTTCTTTATACGAGTAAGCTTACTGTTCAATAAACGAAGAAGAGAATCAACTAGGTCTTGTTTCAAGTAGTTATTATTTTAAGCTGGGTCTTGTAATTGGATAAACTTTTATTCTAGATAATGAATTTTGGGCATCTTTTATTATTAATCATCTCATAAATCCATGTCTTCTTAGCTCTATGTATTCATGACAACACTTGCCACAAAAAGATAAAAGAACAATATGAAACGATGACCGAAAATTCAATGAAAGGAGACAAAGGAGAGATGGAGTGGAGAAGAGGATGAAAGAGAAACGGTCTGTGTAAAATGAGGGAAATCAGGCTTGAATCAAGAAAACTCAGTCCCATCTAATGGCTGATTTTTAGAGAGAGAAAGGCATGAATGTGTTTGTGATTTCTTTTCCAAAATTAGTTTTTGTGAATTAAAATAATGACATGGAACATTTATCGGACGTGGATAATACAGTGAGACGATTGAGGGACACACGGTTAGAGGGGTTTAAAATATTACTTTTGAATGAGTAGAGGTGTTTAGATGAAACTTCAATAACTTTGGGGACCAGGATGACAAAGTGACACAAGTATAAGTGTCATTTAACCTATTCTGCCTATTAATGGAGTGTATTTATGAATCTTATATTCTTCTTGAGTTTGTCCTTTTGGGACTGGTTCTCTATTTGGAAGCAGTTGTTGGTCCGACTTGCTTAGCTTTAGTGTTGGGCGCCATCACGATCGGGTTTTGGGTCATGAAAAGTTGGTATCAGAGCCTAGGTTTACTAGGCCTCACGATTCATGAGCCGGTTTAGTAGGCTCTCGCGAATCGGCACGTAGACGTCCGTATCTATCCTCGGGAGGCTATAGAAATTTAGGAAACACTTCACTTTCTTGGATTCATATCGTGCGGTTTGTGTTATCGTGAAACTAAATTTTTCCGTATTCTATTCTCTCGTAGATGGCGAGAACATGTGCTAGCGGACAACCACCAGTGGCACCCAGAGACCGTGGTCGTGGCAGAGGTAGGGCAGTAGTGACAACACCTGCTGACCCACTAGCTGACCAAACTCAGGGTTAGATCCCAGCGCCAGTGGACCAGGTTCAGGACCAGGTCCCAGCTGGAAGTATCCCAGCAGCTCAAGTTCAGGCACCGGCAGTGTCTATTGAGATATCGGGTCTTCAGGAGACCTTAGCACAGATCTTATCAGTGTGTACTGTCTTAGCTCAGGTGGTTGCGGCCTCTACTGCAGCAGCTTCTTCACAGGGAGGGGGAGGGAATTAGAACCCTGTTGCTTGCACACCTGAGCCGGTGGTTCAGGGTTTATAGGCACCTGAGGCAGGCTCCAGGTCAGCCAGTTCAGCCAGCTGTACCAGTCGCACCAGCTCCAGCTCACGTGGCCCCAGCTATGCCTGATGACGAGCAGCGTCGATTGGAAGGGTTCGGTAGACTTCAGCCTCTGACATTCAGCAGTGTTGAGGGCGAGGATGCCCAGGATTTTCTGGATAAGTGGCAGCGTATGCTTCGTATTATGGGTATTCCGGAGTCTAGCGGTGTTGCGTTTACTACCTTTCAGTTCACAGGACCAGCATTTCATTGGTGGGAGGATTTTGAGAGGCGTAGGCCTATTGGGGCAATGCCCCTCACTTGGCAGCAGTTCTCCACGGTATATCTGGAGAAGTATGTGCCCCAGCCTCAGAGGGAGGAGCTGCATCGTCAGTTCGAGTGGTTGAAGCAGGGAGATATGTCGGTTACTCAGTACAGGTTGAGGTTTACACAGCTAGCTCGACATGCCATGTGGATGATTCCGAACAGATCGTGAGAGGATCAGGAGATTTGTGGATGGTCTCAACTATCCTATCCGCATATTGATGACTAGAGAGAGGGCTTCAACAGTTAATTTTGAGGAGGTGGTTGATGCGGCTCGTCAGATTGAGACAGATCGCCGTCGAGAACGTGAGGAGAGGGAGGCTAAGAGGCCTCGGGGTACAGGTAGTTACATTGGTGCTCCGTTTAGGGGCCAGTCTCAGCACAGCAGAGATCGTTCCTCCAGATCTCCTCATTTAGGTCGTGTAGAGTCTAGTGGAGCTTCGTCAGATCGTGGTCATTAGGGTCATCAGGGCCATCAGGGCCAGCAGGGTTGTCAGTAGATCCAACCCGCACTGAGTGCCCTTCCAGCTCAAAGCTCTACTCATGCTCCTTCGGCTCGGGGTTCATCTGCAGTGAGGTGTTCTCAGCAGTCCCTTTCTCCAGCTTCAGGCCGTTGTTTCAAGTGTGGTGAGTTTGGCCATATCAGGAGGGAGTGTACCCAGTTGCTTCGTAAGCGGTCTCAGTAGAGGGATCAGCCTTTGTCTTCTGCTCCTGTTTCTTCAGCACCAGCTCAGTTAGCTAGGAGTGGTGGTCAGGTAGCCAGAGGTCACCCTAGGGGTGAGGACCGTACTGGTGGAGGTCAGGCCCATTTTTATGCTCTTCCAGATATGAGGGACGCTAGTGCATTAGATGCAGTCATCATAGGTATTATCTCAGTCTGCCACAGGGATGCTTCTGTCTTATTTGATCCCGGATCTACCTATTCCTATGTATCCTCATATTTTGCGCATCATTTGGGTACGACCCATGGTATTCTTTCCTTGCCCATGCATGTGTCTACCCCGGTGGATCATTTGTGTACGACCCATGGTATATCGATCATGTCTTGTTACTATTGGGGGTCTGGAGACCCGAGTTGACTTATTATTATTGGGCATGGTGGATTTTGACATGATTCTAGGCATGGATTGGTTATCTCCTTACCATGCGATTCTGGACTGTCATGCCAAGACAGTGACATTAGCTATTCCAGGTAATCTGAGGATCGAGTGGCGAGGCATGACTGATTATGTATCCGATAGAGTAATTTCCTTCCTAAAAGCCCAACGAATGATTGGGAAGGGTCGTTTATCTTATTTGGCTTTCATTAGAGATGTTGAGGCCGAGACTCCTAGTCTTTTTTCGGTCCCTGTTGTGAGGGATTTCCCGGATGTATTTTCAGCAGACCTCCCGAGTATGCCGCCGGACAGGGACATTGATTTTGGTATTGACTTGGTATCGGGCACTCGGACCATTTCTATTCCTCCCTACCGCATGGCACTAGCTGAGTTAAAAGAGTTGAAAGAACAACTTCAGGAACTCTTAGATAAGGGGTTCATTCGCCCGAGTGTATCACCTTGGGGTGCACCGATATTATTCTTAAAGAAGAAAGATGGCACAATGAGGATACAAACAGTTGAACACGGTGACAGTAAAGAATAAGTACTTGTTACCTCGTATTGAGGACTTGTTTGATCAGCTACAGAGAGCAAGTGTATTCTCTAAGATTGACCTTAGATCGGGTTATCACCAGTTGAAGATTAGGGATTCAGACATTATGAAAATAGCTTTCATAACAAGATATGAGCACTATTAATTTTTGGTGATGTCTTTTGGGCTGACTAATGCCCCAGTCGCATTCATGCACTTGGTGAACACTGTGTTTCGGCCGTATCTGGATTCTTTTGTGATCGTATTTATTGATGATATCCTGGTGTACTCGCTTAGCCAGGAGGATCACACACAACACTTGAGGTTGGTATTGCAGAGATTGAGAGAGGAAAAGCTCTATGCGAAATTTTTTAAGTGTGAGTTCTGGCTTGACACTGTGACTTTTCTAGGACATGTAGTGTCTAGCGATGGTATTCGGGTTGACCCGCAGAAAGTTGAGGCGGTGCAGAATTGGCCCAGACCGTCCTCAGCTACTGAGATTCAGAGTTTCCTCGGTTTGGCAGGCTATTACCGCATGTTTGTTTAGGGTTTTTCGTCTATTGCTTCACCTTTGACTACGTTGACACAGAAGAATGCTCCATTTGTGTGGTCTGATGAATGTGAGGAGAGCTTCCAGAAGCTCAAGTCGGCTTTAACCACAGCTCCGGTACTTGTGTTGCCATCAACTTCAGTGTCTTATACGGTGTATTACGATGCTTCGAGAGTTAGGATCGGTTGTGTATTGATGCAGGAGGGTAGAGTAATTGCATATGCTTCTCGTCAGTTAAATCCCCATGAGAAGAACTAACCTGTTCACGACTTAGAGTTAGCTGCTATTGTTCATGCCTTGAAGATTTGGAGGCATTACATGTATGGTGTATCTTGTGACGTATATACAGACCACCGCAGCCTCCAGCACTTGTTTAAGCAAAAAGATCTCAATTTGAGGCAGCAGAGATGGCTTGAATTGCTCAAAGACTATGATATTATCATCTTATATCATCCCGGGAAGGCCAATGTAGTGGCTGATGCTTTAAGCCAGAAGGCTATTAGTATGGGCAGCTTGGCGTACATTCCAGTTTGGGAGAGGCCCCTTGCAGTTGATGTTCAGGCGTTAGCTAATCAGATGGTGAGGCTAGATATTTCTGAGCCTAGTCGGATGATGGCTTGCGTGCTATCTCGGTCTTCCGTATATGACCGTATTCGAGAGCGCCAATGTGATGATCTACACTTGCTTGTCCTTAAGGACAGAGTTTAGCATGATGATGCCAGGGATGTCACTATTAATAGTGATTGTGTGTTACGGATGCAAGGCCAGATATGTGTGCCCAATATTGATGGTCTTCGTGAGTTGATATTGGAGGAGGCCCACAGCTCGCGATATTCGATTCATCCAGGTGCCGCAAAGATGTATCAGGACTTGAAGTAGCACTATTGGTGGAGAAAGATGAAGAAAGATATTGTGAATCATGTAGCACGTTGCCTAAACTGTCAGCAGGTCAAGTATGAGCATTAGAGGTCCGGTGGTATGTTCCAGCGTATTGATATTCCCGAGTGGAAGTGGGAAAGGATCACTATGGACTTTGTTAGTGGACTCCCTCAGACAGCGAGGAAGTTTGATTTAGTTTGGGTGATTATGGATAGGCTGACCAAGTGAGCTCATTTCATTCATGTGTGTACTACATACTCCTCGGAGCGGTTAGCAGAGATATTCATCCGTGAGATTGTGAGATTGCATGGAGTCCCCATTCTATCATATCAGACAGAGGTGCCCAGTTCACTTCTCAGTTCTCTGGAGCACATTTCAGCGAGAATTGAGTTCACAGGTAGAGCTGAGCACAACATTTCACCCACAGACGGATGGGCAGTCCGAACGTACAATTCAGATACTGGAGGACATGTTGCGTGCTTGCGTCATTGATTTTGGAGGTTCTTGGGCTGATTACTTGCCTCTTGCGGAGTTTGCTTATAACAATAGCTATCAGTCCAGCATTCAGATGGCGCCGTATGAAGCCTTATATGGGAGACGGTATAGGTCTCTAGTCGGTTGGTTTGAGCCCGGCGAGGCTAGATTATTGGGGACAGAGTTAGTCCAGGATGCCTTAGACAAGGTGAAGGTGATTCAAGAAAGACTTCGCACAACGCAGTCACGTCAAAAGAGTTTTGCGGATCAGAAGGTCCGAGATGTGTCTTATTCAGTGGGCGAGAAGGTGTTGCTGAAGGTTTCGCCTATGAAGGGCGTTATGAGGTTTGGAAAGAAAGGAAAGTTGAGCCCGAGGTTCATTGGACCTTTTCAGGTGCTTAGGAAAGTTGGGGAGGTAGCCTATATGCTTGCTTTGCCACCCAGCTTGTCGGGAGTTCACCCGGTGTTCCATGTATCTATACTCCAGAAGTACGTTGGAGACCCATGTGAGTCACATGTATTAGACTTCAGCACGATACAGCTGGATGAGGACTTGACCTATTATGTGGAGCCGGTAGCCATTTTGGGTCAACATGTTCGTACGTTGAGATCCAAAGACATAGCTTCAGTAAAAGTGCAGTGGAGAGGTCGTCCCGTGGAGGAAGCATCTTGGGAGACCGATTAGGAGATGCGGAGCAGATATCCACATTTAGTTGAGACTCCAAGTATGTTTCTTGACCCACTCGCGAACGAGCGTTTGTTTAAGTAGGGGAGAATGTAATGACCCGACCCGTCGTTACGGGAGTTACCACCCCGTTTTCTTCATTTTATACTTTAACATGTTAATTTATATGTGTTTGGAGAGTTACAAGTAAATCGGAGGGAATCTAGTTAGAAATGAGGCAATAAACCTCTTTATGAGAAGAATAGTTTGAAAAAGTCAACTGAATGTTGACCAATGAGTTAGAAAGCTCGGAGTGCATTTATGATGATTCGGCTAGTTTCGGGGGATGATTTATGACTTAGGAGAGCAATCGGAATCGAATTCGAAGGTCCGGTGTAGATTTAGGCTTGAATTGGCTAAGGTTGAATTTTGGCGAATTCCGGACGATAGGTGAAATTTTGATCCGGGGCTCGGAATGAAATTTCGAGAGTTGCAGTAACTCCGTTAGGTGATTTTGGATATGCTTGCAAAATTTCAGGTCATTCGGAGGTGTTTGAGACTGGTTCTCTATTTGGAAACAGTTGTTGGTCTGACTTGCCTAGCTTTAGTGTTGGGCGCCATCACGACCGGGTTTTGGGCCGTGACAATTTATATCTAGGAAAACAAGATCTTAGGATCATGCTCCTCTTAAATAAGAATAAAAATGTCATTAATCAATACATAACGACATGCTTTGAAAGCAAATATTCTCTGTAACCACTGCTCATTAAATACTAGCAAATATTTCTTGCGACTGTTGCTCATTGAATGTTAGCATATATCGAACCTTTGAACTTCTATCGGCGACTATTTTTCCTTTGTAATCCCTTTGGTACCGGTCACACGCGTTGTATTCGGTATTAGTTGTTTCCCTACTTATTTTTTGCCTTTCTCTGGTTCCACGCTTATGAACCAATTTTTCAGCATACATAAACACATGTTAAGTTGGAATTGAACAGTAAATGCTACTGTACTAACACTTGAATAAGTCTATATTAATCCTAAACTGCCTTCAAAGTCAATCAAGCTTGTCTCATTACCCAAACTGCTAATAGAGTTTTCAAATTAAACTTGACTTAAAATGACATTCACTAGATTCTCCCAACAAATCGATTGAACCTACTTTTAAACAAAGAAGATGTAAAGTGGCAAATATCTTATAAGTCTAATTGGTTAACTTAGCAAAACATACTTCTGATTCTATAACAACTATACCGAAGCGGCGAAGGAAATCAACATTCTTTTGAACAAATTACAAACTCGGTAACACATATAACTTCTTTCGTGATTTAATTAGAGATAATGCATAAATACCCCATTAAACTTGTCCGAAAAAGTCATTTACACACCTTAACTTTACGGGCGACCTATGTCCCCCCTATTCTTGTTTGAAGTGAATTTTATACCACCCTAAATGGTGACGTGACAAAGGCAGTAGTTTCACTCTCCCAAACTCACGTGTAAGAGGTGAAGACATTGCATACAACTTTACTTTTCCTTAAATACCCTTCCTAAAAACATTATCTTCCTTTTAATACCAGGGACTCTTTTGTCATTCCAACAAAAATCAGGATATCCACTGATTTTTGGAAGAGACCCAGTACATAATTTGGGGCTCTCTTCACCCCTCATTGCTGCCTCTATCACACCGTCAAATCTACCTTCACAACAACGCTTCTTTCATACTATTTTATTAGCCAAAGTACAGATCTAACAGATTTTAGAAAGGGTTTGGAGCTCACATCTCTTGAATACAGAAGAAGCCGCCGCCGCACAGAAAGATTTGAAACCTAGCAATGTCGCTCGTTGCAAATGAAGAATTTCAGCACATTCTTCGTCTGCAAAACACTAACGTCGATGGAAAACAAAAGATCATGTTCGCTTTGACCTCAATCAAAGGTGTCGGTCGTCGTTTCGCCAACATTGCCTGCAAGAAAGCTGATATCGACATGAACACGAGGGCGGGTGAACTTACTGCTGCAGAGCTTGATAGTGTGATGGTGGTTGTTGCAAATCCCCGTCAATTCAAAATACCTGATTGGTTTTTGAATTGGTTCTTCAAGCCTTTGTCTAAAGAGGCTATCCTACTCCAATTTTACCTATAAGTAATCATGGCGGATGGTTGCATTGGTGACATTTTTGGACCGTGAAATGTAAGATTGCACATTTTTGTGCACCGAAAATTGGCGCATCTGAATGATTTTCTGAAATTAAATCTGAACTTGAACTTTACAAAAAAAAAATGTTAGAGAAAAGTGCGTAATGTGCACAAACTGGAGAAGGTCAGAGAGTTGAAGCTCAGCGGAAGGCTTGTAACTGAAACGAAGTCGGGCAGCTAAGAGCAGTCGTGTGAGCCGTCGTATAACGGCGTCAAGCAGGAGGTTGCATTCTAGAGAAGACACCATTAAAAATAGGTTAATCAGTGCAAAATTATATAATTTCTGATCTGCTTAAGAACTAAGGTGAAAGGAAATAATGGCTGCTGTGCACTTGAATTTATCTTTTATATTCACTCTTACAGTACAGGGGCTTATCTACAAGTTACGGGCACTGCCTCACCTTTGCAATGATGAAAAAAGAAAATATGGAAAAAAGAGTTAAAATAAAATAATTAAATAAGTGGGAAAAAAAATAAAGCTGTTTTGACACGTGGCGCGTGTACTACACATGCTCATGAGAAGACTCATTATGAGTTATCAATGGTGTATAAAATTCACTTCAAACAAGAATAGGGGGGACATAAGTCACCCGTAAAGTTAAGGTGTGTAAATGACTTTTTCGGACAAGTTTAATGGGGTACTTATGCATTATCTCATTTAATTATCAAATCTTGTTAATTAATCATCATAGTACTCAATTGCATTAAATATTTAGACAAAATTTCAATTTCTTTGTTAAATTTTGGGAGAGAAATGACCTTATAAATAAAGGAGTTTTTCGATTAAAGAAATTTGAATATGTCACTTAAGTCGTGCGGATTAAAATTTCAACGTCATGTACAATTCATATCTCAACTACTTACATCTTCTTCCTCTCAAATCTCAACTATTTACATCTTCGTTTACTATAAATTACATTATACATTATAAATCAAAATCAATCAACCTTTAAATTACATTATACATTATAAATTAAAATCTATCAACTCAATAAATTTCGAATACAAGATGATTAAACAAAAAATTGTCTACGTCTTCTTGTAACTTACGACTCTCTCTTTCACTTCTCTTCTCCCACGAAAAGATGTATAGTCTTTTTCAAGATAGAAGAAGAATTTTAGGGCGTAACTATATAACTGTGGAATGTCATTTTGTGGTTGAACTTATATAGGATTCCTAACAGATTCTAAAAAGTTATTTTGCCTTCGTGTCATTCTGTTAAATATGAAAGTAGCAGCACTCCTACAGAGTACAGACACAAATCTGGTTTGATATGATTGCTGAAAAGGCCCAGGCCTTATAAATGTTGGTGGTCCTTATATAGTCCTTTACTCTTGCCATGTGCATGAATTTTAGCCCAAGTGCTTAAAATGTGGCCCAAATTTCATGGTCCAATTGCACTACCCTCTTTGTTTCTATTTTCTCTTTTTACCTCTCCTTTTGTTCTTTTCGGCTAAGCATTAGGAGCCAAGTATGGCCACTGATTTGAAGGTTGAACGTGATTGAGTGATTGTAAGAAGAGTCCTTTTTTGGTTTTCCCTCGTGAATTAAGGCTCCATTTGTCCTTAAATACGTTTTCCTCTTTTTTCAAAAAATTCAAAAATGTGTGTACATGAAATTTCGTAAGTTTTTGGATTTTTTTAAAATGAGTTTTTTTAAAATTCAAAAATTTTCTTTTCCCTTTCACAAAATTGAAATATTTTCTCAAGTGAAATACATATCCAAACATAATTTTAAATTTTAACAATAGCAATAACATACCCAGTATTATCCCACATTGTGGGGTATGGGGAGGATAGTGTGTACGCAAACCTTACCCCAATTTTGTGAGAATTTAGAAGTTATTTTCAATAGACCATCGGCTCAGGAAAGTATAAGCACCACATTAATAAAAATATAAACAAGAAGGGACAATACCAAAAAGCCATATAAAAGTAGAATAAAAATAACAAGATAGTAAGGTGATCAACAATGAAAGAAATTAGCGGTTAGTCATAAGAACCTACTACCAATAGAATGCGAGACTGCGTGCCAATACTACTGTTACTGTGAGCACGTGATTTTTGTCTAACATGAATTACTCCCACAAAAACCAAAACAAAATTGTCTATTTTACGGTGTGTATTTTTATGAATTTTCGTGTTATTTTTGGTAATTGTTTGCATTCGTATATGCGTGATTATATGTATTTAAATTAATAAAAATACAAAAATATGTCGTATTTATATTTTTTGATCTAACTTTGCAATTAGGAGTAGTTAAGTTTATTTTACAAAAATGAAAAAAAATCACAAAAATATGTATTTTTTGCATTTTTAGAATTTAATGTCCAAATTGTATTTTAATGTTTATTTAATTATATGTGATAATTCTTATTAGAAGTTAATTAGTATTTTTGACAAGTTAATTTGGTTTTATAAGTTAATTTAGAATTTTTTGAATTTTTGTTTTATTTTAAAGAAAACAAAAGAAAAGAAGCAAAATAGATTTAAATGAGTTCAAAATCGAATTGGGCCAATTCAAAATGCCAAATAAGGAGCCCAACCCAAATAACCCCTTACCCAAACCCAAATAACCCCTCACCCGTCCGGTTCAACCCACCAACCCGCCCCATTTCCTATCTTTTAATCTAGACCGTTGATGTTATTTCATCCAACGGTCCAGATTATTAACCTAATTCTAATTACCCAAGACCCCAAACCCTTTCACACACCTAACCAAACAGACCCCTCTTTGGCTCGTCTCCCCCAAAGGCGATTTCCGGCCTTCCAACCTCGCCGCTGACCGCCAGCCGGAAATCGCCCACGGTGGCGGTCAGCCTCCAAACCGCCTGAAATTTACACCCTAAACTCCCTTCAACCTCCTCGTTCCAACCGTGCTAATCACCAAACTCGAAACATCCCTAAACTTTTCGAATTTTAGATCGAATATTCGAGTTTAAAACCAACTTACCCCAAATCACCCCAAATTGATACCATACATTCACCTCACCTCCCTCACACCCGAAATGGCATTTGTCCCCTTCGAATCTGGCCAGAATCATTAAGCCCCAAAATCAAGATTCAAGAACCCTAGAACCAAAATTAGGTATTTTTTCTTGCGAATTTCATAGAAATTGAGGTCTAATAGACCTTAATTGATTTGTTTTCACTTGAAAACATTTCAATTAAGGTCCGTTCGACCTCGAATACAAGAATCCGAGTTCAAGTCCAAATATTCAGTTTCTGTTTTGATTCGGATGCTTTCCATTTGTTTGAGGTACTCTTTCTTTCATTTATTTCTTTGTTTATTTTATTGGTTTTGATTATTGCTTGTCCGTTTATTGCAATTTTCTATTTTTTTCCTTCTCTTTAGGACCTTCTATTTGGTCGATCTGTTTACCTTCTGATTTATTCGTTGTAAATGTGGTGTTATAAGATAGGAATTCGATTCGATTAATATCGTCGAATAGCTAATTCTGCATTTGAACTGTTCCGTCCGAGAGTTTCTTGGATCACTGCTTCGACGACTATTTGTTATCGTTTATACATATTGTGATTGATTTAACGAGCGTCGTCGATTAGTTATAAAACCTCTTCTGGAACAGTAAGACAATAGTTTCTGGATAACTAATTAATCCCCCCTTTTCAACCACTGTTGAATTCAAATCTGATTTGTCTGTGGCTGAATTAGAAACGAATGGGTTATATTCGAATTAAACTCAGCTTTGCATAAGAAATTTCAGAATTAGTAGACTATCACTTTGAGCACATGTGAACCATTAGGGCATGTTTTAGTTGAATTACACCATGTCAATGACACAAAGTAGTGAAGGCCAGGAAATAGTCCTAATTTAATATGCATTGCACATGAGATAGGTTGGTAGACTTGTTGGACGGTAGTGCTTTCCATTTCTGTTATGCCTTTAGGATTTGTTTAGTTATAAAACCCACCTTTAGACAAATTTGGGTGGAAGAATCAGAGAATATGAGGATAATAATGAGTATTGTTTAACTTTGCCGAGTGTTTTAAAGGCTGTAAAGTCAAAACAAGCATGGGAGGAAATGATTTAAAAAGTTAAAGGTGCCCATGTGCTGAAGGGGAGGGATTTGAGTTTGAATATTCAGGAAATTCTGCTTAAGTTGGTTATAAAAGGGGACTGAAAAACAGATTTAAAAAAATAGATTTACACCCTTGAAAGAAATAGATTCTATACACATTCAGAAACTGATTTCACATTGATTCCAATACTAAGTCTTAGACTGCTTTGAGAAGTAACTGCACATTCAGCAGTCTCTTTAGTTGGAATCAAATCTGTTTTGTTGGTTTCAGTCCGTAAACACATCTAGTTTCTTCACTGAAACTTGTTTTGTTGTGCTCTTTTATTGGTTGTTTCCGGATTCTCTGTTTTGGGTTTCAAATCATCTTTGGGATTGGTGTTTGTTTTGGTTGCTGTTTTTCTCTTGGGTTCTTGGCCGAGACTTGCTACTGCTGTTGCTGTTAGCTTGAATTTGTTTGGTTGTTGCTGCATACTGTTGCTAGCTCCTCCTTTTTGCTCGAATTTAATTCCAGGTACACATCTTTTGGACTTGTCCATTGTTGTATCAGAAATGAAATGAAAAGCTATTCTTTGAATCCTTTTAGTTGAAGCTATTACATGAATGATCTTATTTAGCTACTTATCAAACTAAATACTGTTAGCAAAAATAGACATTGTATAGCTATTTATTTAAAGGATTAGAAATGCATATAGTCTTGTATGTCTACTTAGTTCTTGCTTCAGCATGTACGAATTGAAACAAAATCCGCTTGTATTGTTCATCATTGTAAACTTGGTTTATTTTGGACTTTTGATTAAAAGAGACGTTAGTTTTCATTTATGCTTAATTGGTCTATGTTTTCGTTAGTATATGTTTGGGATTCGTGTAAGTTAAAACTAACCAACGCGGATCGGGATTCCTTTTGATATTTTATAGGTAATCGGTTAAAGTCAAATAGTTTAAGCATACTTAAAGTGTTAGTTTGATTAATGTTAGCCATTAACATAAGATGTTTGGAATTATTTTTTCGAGTTCTCTTCACTTGATTTTCTTTGAAATCTATTTGTAATTAAGCAAACAAGATAAGTTAGTACATGCTTTAGATGCCAACGTTAGGTCGGCTTTAAACACATAGTTTTGATTTCGTCAATTAACATCGGATTGAGGATACTAAAAATCCAAAGTAAACAATCTTACTTCTAATAATGGACCAAGGTGAATTATTTTTATTTCGCATATTTTGATCAATTTTCCGTTAGTTTATACCTTTTCATTCAATCTCCGACTTTAAGTCAAAAGCTATATAAATAAAATATCATTTGGTACGAGTCTTTAATTGGAAATAATCTTAAGGGACATACTGTTAAATAAATTAATTTTTTGGTTTAGCCTTACATTTGCTTTAATCGACATAGTTTCGAAGTAAGTAATCCGGATACATTTTTTGCCTATTTGTCAAAAGTCCGAGTCTATGTTGTAATTAGTTTTTTTTTTCTTTTGGTATGGTTTCAAATTAATAGAGCGGTTTAAAGTTTAATCAGAGCACATAATTTATAAACATGTACAAAATCAGGTATTTTTAGTCATTTATAATAGTTGAAGCGACCGTGCTAGAACCACGGGATTCAGGGGTGCCTAACACCTTCTCTCGGTTCAACAGAATTCCTTACTTAGAATTTCTGGTTCGCAGACTTCATTTGGAAAGTCGAAATTTCCTCGATTCGGGATTCGAATAAATTGGTGACTTGGAACACCATAACTTATTCCAAGTGGCGACTCTGAAATAAATAAAAATAATCCCATTTCGAATATTGTCACTTAAAATTGGAAAAAACTCCCTCGCACGTTCCCTTACCCCCAGGGGTAAGCGGGCACGCCAAAAGGAGGTGTGACAGCTCTGGCGACTCTGCTGGGGAATACAAACCCAGAACCACTGGTTCAGGGTTTAAGAATTCGAGCTTTGAATAATTATTTTATTTGGCTTATTTATTATCTGATTTTATTATATGTTTGTATTTAATGTGCTAAATGTTGCTTTTACCGCTTTGATATTTTGTGATTTATATATAAATTGTGCCGATACCCATTTTCCTTTTCTGAGTCTCTTTGAAATATAATATTGGCCATTTGCTAGACATAGCCCGTTTTTTTCAAGATAGCTGTGGTGCTTGGAACCCGGTGAAGGATTTGTAGTCACACATGTTTAGGCGGGGAGTATTGTCAATTAAGCCGGAAAGCCATGCTACCGGTGCACTGACACTCCTTAGCTCGAGTTGTCCGCTCGAGTTAAAGACAGTCTAGACACCTTTTCCAACAGGATGATGATTTAGAATAACAAAACCTTATGCCGGATCCCCGATAGGAACGTCTATTTGCATCATGTGCATATTTGACATTAGGAGGCTCAACACATGGGTTGGGCCTGTCTAGGACAGGTGTACTTGAAACAAAAGACCAACTTGATGCATCTTTGTCTGTGCATTTATTTTGATCTTACATGCCGACCGATTTATTATTAGAAAGAGAAAGGATAAAAGTGGAAAATGTCAGGATGTAAAATCGAAATAATTTTATGAAAATAGTCTGTTTTTCTTAGAAAATAATTTTTTTAAAAAATCAAAACAAAAGGGAAAAGAAAAAAATCTCCAAATAAATTTTGTTAATTTTATGGAAAATAGTTAGTTCTTTGAAAATAATTTTTGAAAAATGCAAAAGAATTCCCAAAATTTTGTTAATTTTATGAAAAATAAGTTAGTTTCCCTGAAAATAATTTGTTTTAAAAAATACTGTTAAAAATAGTTTGTTTTCTTTTTTTAAAATGATTTAGTTCTTTTATTTTCGAACTACGCAAGTTTGATTCTCACCGAGCGTGAGATACGTAGGCAACCCATATCGGGCTCAACTAATACTGCTTTTTCAAAAATTAAAAAAAAAGTAATAAAAATATTAAAATTAGGAGGTTTGTCCTTAGTCAAGAGTTAGGAAATTTTGCGAAAATAGCCAAACGCTTCAAAAGGGGCACCGAAGGACTAATTTCGCAAAAAAGGAACATAGTCATCACACCGGTATCTTGTTACACAGCCTTCAAATCTTCTTCAAGTGCTGAAAGGCCGTGTTAACAAGATTCGTTTTTTTAAAATAGTAAAAAAAATTAGAAATTTTGGAAAAAATCTTAAGTTTTATTTTATCTTTTCTAGGATCAGCATGACTTCATCGCAAAGAATCGGCCAGAAAAGGGCGAGAGATGAAATGCTACCCATGTTCATGGTTCAATACAAAACCCCGGATCAGCTCTGTAAATGGTGGGCTAGCTTTTCGGCTTGGGAAAGAAATCAAGTCCATAAGCACCTCAAGTTTCTTCCGAACATTATGATGATAAAATCAGACAAAAATCTGATCAGAGCTTTAGTGAGTTTTTGGGACTCAACAAGTAATGTTTTCAGATTTCGAGACTGCGAAATGACGCCCACTTTGGAGGAGTTGGGCGGACTCACAAGGCTTGGGAAAGATTTGCACAAAAAGAGACCCGCAGCTCCTAGGCAAGTGGGTGTGAATAATTTCTTGAAGAAGTTATGTCTCCGATGAGTTCCAATGGGTTGTTTGGATAATGGTTGGGTGCCGCTGGAGTATCTCTATAACAGATTTGGTGATAAGAAAGGGTTCGAGAAATTCTCAAACACTGAATTTGTTAACCAGTTGAATATGACGCCTGGGGAGATCTAAGAATCTACGCCTTCATGATCGCTTTTCTGGGAACCATGGTTTTTCCCGAACGTGGAGGACGCATCAGAATCCGTTTGGCTACGGTGGTCTCATATTTACCGAGTAACGAAGAACACACTATTCTTCCTATGATCTTAGGAGACATCTTTCGGGCCTTAACTCGGTGTCAAGAAGGACAAGATTATTTTGAAGGTTGTAACATTTTATTACAAATGTGGTTTGTAGAGCATCTCTATCATCACCCAGTTGTGATAGACTTCAACGTGGACTGATAGAATTACATTCGTTGTAATATGGACATAGTTGCCCGTTGTAACCTTCCAAATGACTTAAGGGCTTGGCAAGCACTTCTCAACTCTTTGAGAGCAGAATGTCTCACCTGGAATTATTATTGGTTCCCTTCCGCTAAAATCATGCACATGTCAACATATCGCCCATTCTACATACTAATGGGTTTCAGGGGTTTCCAACCATATGCCCCACTACGTGTCATGCGGCAGTTGGGTAGAGAACAGAAATGAACCCCGATTGAAGATATGCGATCATTTACATGGGAATTCACGACGGAGGAGCTCCCAAGAGAGACTTATGAACAAAAGGTGTGGTTCGGTAGTCGACTCTCCGACATCAACGAAATGGTTGTCGATCGAGAACGATGAAAAGTGAGCCTCGCATATCTTGAATGGTTCCATAACCAATCAACGCCCGAGCAAAGAGTAGAAATATTGGTAAAATATGTCGTCGATTGGGAGAAAGAGATAGAAACGAGAGTTAGGGATGTGAGTACGTGATTTTTGCCTCACACGAATTACTCCCAAAAATTCAAAATAAAAGAGTTTTGCGTTGTTTGCAATATATGTGGACTTTATGTTATTTTTCTCTTATTGTTTGCATTTGTGTGTCCATGTTTATTTGTTTAATTAATGAAAAATACAAAAATATGTCACATTTTCATTTATGATTCATTAAAAGTAATCAAGTTTATTTTTACAAAAAATAGAAAATTACAAAAATATGTATTTTTTGCATTTTTAGGGTTTAATATCAAAATTGTGTGATTTATTTAATTGATGTTTAAATTGAGTAGGATAATATTTAGTGTAACTTAATTAGTACTTTTGTGATTTTTATTTGATTTTTTGTTAGCATTTTTGTTTTAATTAGGAGCTAAAATTAAAAAATAAAAGGAATAGGAGAAGACTCGGACCGGGCCATTGTTTGAAATTAATCCCTGGCCCAAATCGTCTCTACCCGGTCCAGCCCCGCCCCATTACCCGGTCCATCTCTGCCATTACCCAAACGGCGTCGTTTCCATTAATGAGCGGATCCAAGCCGTTGATCTCATCAGATCGAACGGCTAAAAATAAACCATCTATTTTGGTATACCAAAAACCCCAAGCCAAACCCCCCTCTCTTCGTCTCTAAGCTCCAGAGACCAGATCTCCCTCCCCACCGTCCTCCGCCGTGTACCACCGCCGGAAATCTCCTTGTGGCGGTGGTCAGTCACCAAACCCCACCATTTTAACACCCTAGGGCCACTCAACCGTCCTGAGTCCGAATCCATGAACCATTAACCTCGAATCATCCCCGAGCTCTTCGAATATTAGATCGAAGAATCGACCCAAACCTCACTTTGTCCGTTCGACCCCAAATCAACACCACGCTACCCCTAGACCTCCTTCATCCCAAACCATACCCCAGTTTCGTTCGAATCTGACCGGAACTGGCCGAGCCCCAAATCCCACCCTTAAGAACCCTAAAATTTAAAATGACGAATTGGGCCAACTGGAATTTCGGGGTCTAATGGGCCTTATTCGAGGTATTCTCGGTTGAGAACACTTCGATTAAGGTCTATTCGACCTCAAAGCGGGCGAGCCAAGTTCGAGCCAAGGTCATTTTGATTTTTGAGGTATTTGATTCCATTCTTTCATTCCATATACTTAATTTTATACCTTTACATGCTCTGTTTGGTTTGTTTATTTATGTAAAATTTTCCAGCATTTTTCTGCCCATCTCGACAGACCTTTTATTTGGTCAATTCAGTTTGCTCTTGTCTGTTTCGACTCATATTTGTTGTTGTGATTACATTGTGTGTTTAATCTAGTTAAGGTCGTCAAATAGTGAATTTGGATTAGTAGTCCCTGATTCTGCCCGAAAACTATGAATCGAATTCGTAGGTTAATTCCTTGTTATCAGTGTTATGTGTTGAAATCAATTAGACCAGCGTCGTCGATTAATTATGGGTCTGTTGGTTAGAACACTGCAGCAATAAAACTCAGTATTGGTTCCAAAGTCACTGTTGGTTTGGAAGCCTTAACTGTTGGTAATTTTAAATTAGGTTTGTAGTTTGATATAGCTGTTAGCATCAGTGATTAATCAGAATTGGCATACTTTAGGATTCAAAAATGCCCTGCACATGAAACAGAGCAGTGGAACCTGCTGTACAGCAGGGTACCATCAGTTCTCTACAAATCCCTTAGTTTAATAATAGCCAAACCCATACATAAACAAGTTAAAAGTAGAAAACAGAGGGAATAATATGGGGTTGTTCAGTTTTCAATACAGAAAAGGGGGCTGAGGGGTGGCCAGTGAGGTTATGTAAAGAAAAAAATAGCAAGAGAGTGAGGGAGAAATGATTAAAAGGATTAAGGGATTCACATGGGCTAAGGGAATAACATGTGGAAAGATGAAACACTTTTGAATAAAAAAAGGGTCTGTTTTGGTCTATAAAAGAGAGAACTAAGGGAGAACTAAGGATATATAGAGATAGACATTTGAGAGTTTTCGAAGGAGATTTGAGAAGAGTTGAAAACAATTCTGAAAAACAGTGAGACATAGAGAGATACATAGTAGAGAGAAGAAAAACAGAACTAAAAGGGGGAAAGAAAACAGAGCTTCTGATACTCTTTTTTGAGATTCTAAAACAGTGATTCGAAAAAAAAACAGAGGAAAGGGATTCATTGTTTAGGAATTGGAGAGTCTGCGAGTTAAAAGAAAAACATTGAGAGTAAGAGAGGGATATAGAGAAAACTGCAGTTGATTTATTCTTAAATTCTCTACGGATTTGAGTTTTATTTTTCTGGGATTTCAACTTATTCCCTAGGCTGCCTGTTACTGTTTCATTAGTGGCTTGAGTGATTGCTGGGATTTGTTGCTGCCGTACTTGCTGTTGTTTGCTATTGCACTGCCCATTGATCTCTTTTCTTCCATTTTTTCTCTGCTTTCGAATTCCAGGTACACATTTCTGAATCCATTCTAATGAAAAATATGAATCGAAGCTGACATAAAGATATTCACCAGCCCTGTACACTAGAAGACTTCTGTTGTTTTAATTTATAGTTTGTTTGTTTAACTTTTGTTTGATGTTACACAGGCAGTGAATTGATATAGTTGTTATTTTAGCCCAATATAATAGTGATATAAATTGTATACACTGGACGTTGGGTTGTTATCTCTTTGGGATTCATTGAGTTATATTGGAAGTTTCAGTGATAATTAGTTCTCTGTCAGTTAGCTTTGAATATTAATTGGATTAATTTCATATTAGGTTAATAAATTAAGTCACTATTTCTAGATGGTTTTCTGTTAGATACCCAGCTTGAAGTCGTTCTATTCATATTTAGTTTAGGAGTCCACATTAATAAAGTCCATTAATTTGGTAGAATCAGCAGGTTCAACATATTTTGAGTGCGAGTAAATATAATAAGGTCAAGAACATTAATCCAACAGGCTTGAAACATGCAAGTTGATTTCACGTTGAAGTTTAATAAACTTTCGAATAAGTAATAGTAATTAAGGTAAGCTTTAGTTTCCAATAGTTTGCAATTAGTTAATTTCAATGGTTTATTCTTCTAACGATGTGGGTTCAAATTAGTTATAAGATAGTTAGTTCTCTTTAAAAATATTACCCGTCAATTCTATATTTTGTTTATAGTTTCAATTTTAGTAGATGTTCTCTTCATTAATAATGGTCTTAAGTTGGTAACTAATGAATGCATTTTTTAACGTATAGTTAATTAAGACTTTTCTACTTTATTTATTTTTTTTAGAGACAAACTTAAACGGAGAAAAATGTAGTCATTATAGGATTATCTTTTAAAATAAATGAGACGAGCCCCGCTAAATAAATCATGGTATCCTCGTAAATGTATATTCAAATAATTAGAATTTGGGACGAGTCGTTTAGCTAATTTCATGGCCCTTCACAAAGTAGTAATACGTTAGCCATTTTAGGTGTGGTTTTAATCATTTTATTTTTTTAATACGAGTGTGCATTTCATGCAACTCAAATCCAAATCCAATAACATTGAATAAGAATGTGTCGAGGATCCGGGTGCATTTCATGTGACGTGATCCGAAAACATGTTCTTAGACAATGTTCATTTTTAAGCTCTAATAATTAATAGAAAGCGGTAAATACATTAAAATTGCACTGTAAGATAATATGTTGTAAATCAGGTTAATAAGCCAAAATATGACAGTTGAGCGACCGTGCTAGAACCACAGAATTCGGGAATGCCTAACACCTTCTCCCGAGTTAACAGAATTCCTTATCCGGATTTCTGGTACGCAGATTGTTTAATAGAGTCATTCTTTTCCTTGATTCGGGATTCAACCGGTGACTTGGGACACCATAAATTTCCCGAGTGGCGACTCTGATTTAATTAAATAAATTGATCCCGTTCGGACTGTCCTTTAAGTGGAAAAAACTCCTTCACTGATTATTATTATATTCCTTCTCGGGGTGTAGTATTAAACAGTGGCACATTTACGTTTTTTTTTATGTATATTGTGCGGTGGAAAAAAGGAGGTGTGACAAGGGAGGCTAGACATGAAACGGCGCAAGATTTCCAATCTTGCATTAACACCTTAAAAGAGGACAGGGGAATTCTGGAAGCGGCCATGGACATACAACAGGCTGATTTCGATCAGGAAAGAGCCGGCTGGGAGCAAGGAAGAGAAACACTCCGAACTCAAATTTAGGAGATGCAATTGACCGCAAAAAGGTCGAGGAGAAGTCGGAATGATGAGATGCTTATAAACGACTTGGAAAGGAAAGCCTTTGAGAACCAGGAAGACTTGGAAAAGGCAGAAGCGACTTTAATTGCAATCCGAACAAAATGGAGAAGAGCAACCCACCAAGAAGCATTCCGTCTACAACAGATAGAGAAATATTATGGGGAGATGATCACTGATTTAAGAGAAGCAAATGCCGTTTTTAGAGAGCAAATTCTCAGGCAAGCCCGGGATGCCAAAGCATATAGAGACCATTGCCACGACTTAATGGCGCGGATGGAAAGACAAATAGATAGGCTTTTGGATCAAGTCTCCGGTAATGCTCAAGTATTAGAGGCAAAGAACCGACATATAGGACAGCTGCTTAGAGAAAAAGATATGATCAGGGCCAGGATCAATGAAATCGGGCACTATATCACTATAAGATGCCTGACCTGCGAACAAGTACCCCGGCCTACCCTCTTCTCTTCAATCATGGAATATGTCCACCAAGTCATGGCAGAGTTGAGGAGTCTACAGAGGGATCTCACACCGAGAACCGCAGCAAGGCCAAACAACGCCTCACGGACGCAAAGATTCAAAGCGTTGGAACATGCTTAGAAGAGTCTGTTATTTTTTCATTTTAGAGTCTGTTTGTCCTTTTAAAGTTTTCTTCCATTGTCGTCTTTTTGCAAAGTGTTTCAAGTTGAAATTTGTTAAATAAAATTCAAAAAAATATTTCATTCGTATCTTATGTTTCTTGTTTCTAAACTACACCCGGTCTGATTCATGCGGAGACATGATACGTAGGCAATCCACATAAGATTCGACCATCACTAAAAGAAAAGAAAAACGAAAAAAGGGGAAGATAAAAGAAAAGAAAATTGATAAAAAGAGGAAGAGGATGAAAGCAAAGGAAAGTACAAACCGGAATGACGCATCGCAATCGAATACATGTAGCAACACAATCAACTGTATAAGTTCATCACACCCAACGTGAGATTACTTATCTGTTATGTTGTTTCAGACTAACCGTTTGTTTGCCAAACTCCAGGTTTTAGAAAAGAGTGGTTGATTTTGTGGTAATCTGGCCTCACATTCATACTTCACGAGGTCCAAAGGAAGAGTTCAGCAGCCCGAAAGTACCCATCCTTATTTCACAAGGTCGAAAAGAGGTGCCAACATGTCTTCAGAAATCCCTCTACCAACCATTCCCATTTCGGAAGAAAGCTTCATAACAACCGTTCCGGCTAATGAATCAGCAGCTGCGGAGGAAAATAGGATTTTGCGCTACCGCATGCTAGAGATGTTAGATGATTGGAATAACGGGAAAGTGCCCCCAAGTCTGATCCCTGGGTTCCCCGACCTATTCCTCAGATCAAGTGGGATTTCTAATACCCCCACCAATTACCCACCTACTATGTTTGGGTATTCTAATGTCACAACCCTCTCCGAATCACCCTCCACTTCCTATCCTTGGGTGACAGCATTGGATACATCCACAAGAACATCAGTTGGTTTGCCCATTCCAATCACGGCGCATCCCGCCACATATACTCCTTTCTTTGATTCCTCGTCCTTTACATTCCCGGCACCACCCCTTGCACGGGATCCTACCCAGTTTGCTGCCAATATCTATCCTCGGCCACCTCAATATGAGTTCATACCAAGCCAAAATTCAAAAGCTCTCGAGCAGGACGAAATGGCAAAGAGAATGAGAAGCTTGGAGCAGAGTCTAAAAAACATGCAAGGTCTGAGCGGGCAGAAAAGTGTTTGTTACACCGATTTGTGCATGTTCCCACATGTCCATTTGCCATCAGGCTTTAAAATGCTGAAATTTGAAAAATATGATAGGCATGGCGATCCTATTGCTCACCTCAAGAAGTATTGCAATCGGTTGCGAGGTGCCAGTGGCAAGGAAGAATCGCTAATGGCATATTTCAGAGAGAGTCTGGTTGGGATAGCCTCAGAATGGTACATAGATCAAGACATATCTCGCTGGCACATTTGGGATGACTTGGCCAGAGATTTTGTTAAACAATTCCGGTACAACATCGACATTGCGCCGGATAGGAACTCTTTATCGAATTTGAAGAAGAAGCCCTCAGAGAGCTTCAGGGAATATACCATCAAGTGGCGTGAACAAGCATCTAGGGTGAAACCCCCCATGGATGAAATCGAAATGCTCACGACCTTACTCCAGGCACAGGAGCCGGACTATTTTCAAAACATAATGTCAGCGATGGGAAAACCTTTCGCCGAAGCAATCAAAATTGGAGAGATGGATGAGAATGGCTTAAAAACTGGTAGAATTTTGAGTCTAGCGGCCATTAGAGCAACCTCCCAAGCCATCCAAGGCGGGTCTGGAGGGATGCCCATGGGCAAAAAGAAAGAAAAAACTGTTATGGCAGCAGTAGAAGATAGAAGATACCGAGCCGCAAGGCAGGTATTCTCTGAAAGGCCCCCCCAGCATTACTATTCACACCACGACATGACCTATGCTCCTCCGCCTCCACCCTACGCGGTCATGAATGCTCAACCTTTTTCACGGCCGCAGCCACCAGCCAATAGAAATCCACCTCCATTCCAAAGAAACCAACCTCCCTACCTAAACCAATACAACCCCAGACCAAATAACACCCGCCATCGTGAGCCGCCCAAGTCGAACTTTACACCGATTGGGGAACCATATTCCACTCTCTTTCCCAAAGTCAGGCAAGAAAACCTATTGCAGCCCGTTCCACAGAATAGGCAGAATCCGGACTCTCCAGCCTACCAACGAGGAATATATTGTGCCTACCATTCGGGGGTTGATGGGCATAGTACCGACAATTGCTGGACCCTAAAGAAGGCGGTGCAAGAGCTAATCAACCAAGGGAGGATAGTTTTCGCAGATGAAGACGTCCCAAATGTGAAAAATAACCCATTGCCAGCCCACGACAACGGGCCAGTAATTGGGATGATTTGTGAAGATAAAGAGTTTGACCCGGCCTTGAAGGCAATAATTGCCATTGCCGACATGGAGAAGCGGCCTGATGTTACCCCAAAACAAGAGAAAGTGGGGAAAAAGATTGAAGTTGCCAAGAATGGATCTGAAAAGAAGATCGAAATGAAGGCATCGTCTCAAAAGAATGGAATTCTTTACCTCCCGCGAGGCCGAGTGGAAAGACCCCTGTCAATAGGTGCCCCCAAAAGGTTTCATTTGAAGAGGGAAACAACGATGTATGTACCGAAGGGAACCCATGTGGCCCGAAAGCCAATTGAACCACTACAACCATATGAACCCATGATTATTGCACGTGTGCAACAAAAACCCATGACAGATCCATCTGTTGTACCTCGGAGCTATCAACGGACACTCATTACACGCAAAGGAAAAGAGGTTGCAGGAGAATCATTTGGGGGCATCTTGGGGCAAAAGTATTTGAACACGCAGGAGATAAATTATGCCACACAAAGGCGTTTCCCATAAGTGCTGAAGAAGTAGAGGTATTTTTTCAGAAGATGCAAATGCCTGACTATGAGGTAATAGACCAACTGTCCAAATACCCGGAGCAGGTATCCATGTTGTCCATGTTAATGAAGTCCGCTAAACATCAGAAGGTTTTGTTAAGAACCTTGAATGAGACATATGTGCCTGTTGAGATTTCGTCTGAACAAATTGAAAGAATGGCGGAGAGGTTCTTCGCAGTCAATCAAATTTCTTTCAATAAGACTGATTTGCCTCTAGAAGGGGCGGCCCACAACAAAGCTTTGCATTTGACTGTCAAATGTGAAGGCTACTACATGAGCTTTCGATGGTGTGAAAAGGGACACGATCGGGGATATTGATTTGATTATGACCGTCGGCCCGGTAGATTTCGAAGTGACATTTCAAGTTTTGGATATGGACACTTCTTACAACTTTCTTCTAGGAAGGGCATGGATTCATGCAGCTGGGGTTGTACCCTCTACCCTCCATCAGATGTTAAAGTTTGAACACAAGGGACAAGAAACCGTGGTCCACGGGGAGGACGAGCAATCAATCTACCGGGGTCCATCCATCCCATGCTTAGAAGCGAAAGAAGGAAGCGAGCACATCGTTTATCAAGCTTTCGAGGTCGTATTGGCAGACCAACATGAAGAAGGGAACCCTTGCCCCCAACCCTTTTTCTCTAATGCCTCCATCATGGTGGCAAAAAAAATGATCAAACACGGCTTCCAGCCAGGAAAAGGTTTGGGAAAGTCCTTGCAAGGAGTATCAAAGCTGGTAACTTTGCCCACGGCCGAAAAGTTCTTTGGAGTAGGCTTTTGCCCTTCCCCTGAAGATGAGAAATGGCCAATAAAAAAAAGGAAAAAGGATGGGTTCTACCACGACCGTTGCCACATTTGTACCAAACTTTTGTTCGACCAAGATACAGTGAAGAAGAAGAACATGAGGTCTTCACATCAGAGGAAATCGAAGACATCTGTGGGGCTATGAGGCAAATGCTTTACGATGTTAACATGGTTCAATTGGGAGAAGGTACAAGCACAGCTGAGGTGCTGTATGTGGGCCCGGAAGCCAAATTGCAAAATTGGAAGGCCACATCATTCCCAGTCAGGCGGGAGTTCTGGTAAATTTGTCCTGTCACTTCTCCTTCATCACAAGTTACTTCAGGACGTAACTTGGATGTTTTTCTTTGTTTTCTTGTATTTTCAGTTTTCCAAATGTAACTTTGTTTATCTTCAGAAAATTCCAAGAAAATGAAATAAATATTTCGTCGTCATTTTGCACTCTTTCTAATTTTTTGTTATTTATTCTCTTTTTTCAGTCATAATAATGCGGCTTTAAATAACATGACATGCTTGCGGACTTCATGCTCAAATCTGAACACTCCACCTAATCTGGAAATAATGAACCAAGAATCGAAATATGATGAAGAAGAGGCTTTTAGGGAAATAAATCAAGAATTGGAAAATTTCGAGAATAAACCTAAGCCAAACTTGAATGATACCGAACTGGTTAATTTGGGAACCGCTGAAGAGATCCGAGAGACCAAGATAAGCATCCACACAGATGAGAAAACTCAAGATGCAATAGTCCAGCTCTTGTTTGAGTTTAGATGTGTTTGCTTGGTCTTACGATGACATGCTAGGATTAGGAGTCGATCTAGTGGTGCACAAGTTGCCAATCTACCCTGACTGTCACCCAGTGCAACAAAAGAAAAGGAAGTTCAAAACTGACATCAGTGATAAAATCAAAGAAGAAATCACTAAGCAATTAAAAACATGGGTAATTCGAGTGGTACAATACACCACATGGTTGGCTAATGTTGTGCCTGTGCCAAAGAAGGACGAAAAAACTCGAGTATGCGTGGATTACCGAGATCAGAATAAAGCAAGTCCTAAAGATAACTTTCCTTTACCGAACATCCACATCCTCGTTGATAATTGTGCCAAACATGAGATACAATCATTTGTGGATTGTTATGCGGGATATCATCAAGTGTTGATGGATGAAGAGGACACCGAGAAGACTGCTTTTACCACACCTTGGGGCACTTACTGCTACCGGGTCATGCCGTACGGTTTGAAAAATGCCGGAGCGACATACATGAGAGCTATGACTGCCATTTTCCATGACATGATGCATCAGGAAATAGAGGTGTACGTGGACGATGTGATCATCAAATCCAGAACTTAGGGCGATCATGTGCGAGACTTGAGGAAATTCTTTGAAAGGTTGCGGAAGTACGACTTGAAGTTGAATCCGGCCAACTGCGCTTTCAAAGTCCCATCAGGTAAACTCTTGGGTTTCATAGTCAGTAGAAGAGGTATTGAATTGGATCCCACAATGATAAAATCCATCTGGGACTTACCGCCTCCAAGAACAAAGAAAGATGTAATGAGTCTTCTGGGCCGACTAAACTACATCAGTAGGTTCATCGCCCAACTGACTTCTACATGTGAGCCCATATTCAAATTGTTGAAGAAAGACGTTGCAATCAAGTGGACCACTGAATGTCAAGAAGCTTTCGACAAAATTAAAGAATATTTGTCCAACCCTCCAGTCTTAGTCCCGCCAGAGCCAGGGAGACCTCTTTTATTGTATTTAACAGTCTTGGAGAGCTCTTTTGGCTGTGTTCTCGAAAAGCGTGATGTGATAGGGAAGCAAGAGCAGGCAATCTACTATCTGAGCAAGAAGTTCAGTAGTTATGAGGCCAAGTACACTTTGCTGGAAAGAACGTGTTGTGCTCTAACATGGGTCGCTCAGATATTGAGACACTACCTCCAAGCTCATACGACTCACCTCATTACCTAATTGGATCCTTTGAAGTACATATTCCAGAAACTGATGCCCACCTGAAGATTGGCAAAATGGAAAATCCTGCTCACTGAGTTTGACATAGTCTATGTCACTCGCACGACAATGAAGGCCCAAACGTTGGCAGATCACTCGGCCGAAAACATGATCGACGAAAAGTATCAACCATTGAATACCTTCTTTCCTAATGAAGAGGTAAAAACGACAGAAGTTGTTTCGGAGGACATTCATGCTTGGAAAATGTTCTTCGATGGGGCGGTAAACGCTAAAGGTGTAGGGATTGGGGAAATTTTGATCTCTCCTGCCGGTCAGCATTACCCAGCTACGGCTAGGCTTCGTTTCTTTTGCATGAACAATACGGCTGAATATGAAGCTTGCATCATGGGTATGAACATGGCAATTGATTAAGGCGTTAAAGATTTGTTGATCATGGGAGATTCAGATCTGATTATCAAACAATCTCAAGGTGAATGGGAAACTCGGGACATTAAGCTCCTCCCTTACCGACAACATGTGAATATTCTCGGCAAGCGATTTGCATCGATAGAGTTCAGGTACATCCCACGATGTCACAATGAACTGGCTGACGCACTGGCCACTCTAGCTTCAATGCTACCTTATCCAGGCAACGCCCACGTCGATCCTTTGGAAATCCAAATCAGGGAAAGACACGGTTATTGCAATACAATTGAAGAAGGACCAAACATCAAGCCATGGTACTACGATATCAGGAGATTCTTGAAAACACAAGAATACCCTGAACATGCTACTGGAGATCAAAAGAGGACCATTAGGCGACATGTAGGTGGTTTCTTTTTGAGCGGCGAGATTTTGTATAAAAGAACCCCGGATCTTAACCTCTTAAGGTGTGTTGATGTTGAAGAAGCAGGAAGAATCATACACAAAGTACAAGCAAGAGTGTGCCGGCCTCATATGAATGGGTATGTCCTGGCCAAGAAAATCCTTCGAGCTGGGTATTATTGGATAACCATGGAGAAAGATTGTTTCAGTTTTGTCCGGAAATGCCATCAATGTCAGGTACATGGAGATCCGATTCATGCACCTCCAACTGAGCTAAATCCTATGTCAGTACCGTGGCCATTCGTCGCTTGGGGAATGGATGTCATTGGCCCGATTGAGCCGAAAGCTTTGAATGGGCACCGATTCATACTAGTCGCTATCGATTACTTCACAAAATGGGTCGAAGCTATCACTCTCAAATCAGTCACCAAGAAAGCCGTGGTGGATTTTGTACACTCAAATCTTATTTGTCGTTTTGGTATACCTGCAACTATCATCACAGACAATGTTGTGAATCTAAATAGTCGTTTGATGGAAGAAATATGCGAGCAATTCAAAATAATGCATAGGAACTCCACTCCTTATCGGCCCAAAGTCAATGGTGCCGTTGAAGCAGCAAACAAAAACATTAAGAAGATTTTGAGAACGACCATCCAGAGTTCTAGACAATGGCATGAAAAATTACATTTCGCCTTACTGGGATATCGTACTACAGTGTGCACATCGGTTGGAGCAACACCATACCTGCTAGTCTATGGAATCGAGGCTGTGATACCGGCAGAGTTAGAAATTCCTTCACTCCGGACGATTGTTGAAGCATAGATTGAAGATAGCGAATGGTTAAGACTCGATTGGAGCAGTTAACTTTAATTGATGAAAAGCGAATGGCTACGGTCTGTCACAGGCAGTTGTACCAACAAAGGATGGCTCGTGCTTACAACAAGAAAGTACGACCCAGAAATTTTGAAGTAGGTCAGTTGGTTTTAAGACGCATTCTTCCACATCACTAGGAAGCGAAAGGAAAATTCGCTCCTAATTGGAAGGGGCCATACATCATCAGGAAGATACTGTCGAGAGGAGCATTGTACTTGGGAGATATGGAAGGAAAGGATCCAGAGACAGCTCTGAATGCAGATGCTGTCAAAAGGTATTATGTCTAAGTTTGCTTCGATGATGTCCTTACAAGTCAAAATAATTGAAGGCTTTTTCGCTACCCAAACACTACCAACCCTTTTTGAAAACCCTTTGAGCCGGTTACATTTCCTTGGCTACCCTCTTTGGAATCCAAAACCAAATTCAAAAAAAAAAAAGAAAAAAAAAACAAAAGCAAAACAAAAACAAAACAAAACAAAACAAAGTTATCCTGAACTACGTTCTGACTTGATTCCAAAAGGATACGTAGGCAACCTCTCCCTGAGGTTCAGTCACACCAAACCAAAAATCCCAATTTCCCCAAAAAATGAAACTGGGGCAGATGATATAGCGATTCAGTTTAGATCCGTCAAGATGGTTCCAAAGTTGTAATTTTGTCCATAATTCTTGTTACCCAAGCCAAGTACAAGTCCTTCAAGATCGAGGCAGAGAAATAGGAACTGAGAAAACATCATTGTTGCGATCCGAAGTGTATGGAATTAAAAGAAATAAAACGAGAGAGTCTTATTGGTGAAAACCTTTGGGCACCATAAGACTATGGAAGTAGAGAAATAAAAAATGAGAGAGTCCGTTAGTAAAAGCTCTCAAAGAGTGCTATCTGGCGGTGGTAAGAAGAGAAATGAGAGATGTCGATTAGCGAAAACCCGCAAAAGGGCGCTATCGACCGAAAAGGGTATTTCACCACTAGAGGTCCTGGCACGGCTCCCTAGCTTGGAAACATAGACCCGTTTTGGTTCATAAGGAAAATGAAAGTTTGTGACGATCGAGCATTTAGTTCGAGAAGCATGTCATGTCGGTTTGAAGTCAGCATACACCTCAGATAAGTCCTTCTTTTTCCCCGAAAGGGACGCTTCTATTTTGATTCATTTTTTTTATTCTTTGTTTATTTTTCTTTGAATCCCTTTCGTTTTAACTTTGAATTCCGAAATTATTACAAAGAAAGGTGATAGGACCGTTTATACAGAGTTCCGTCTGGTAAAGAAGAAAAACCCAGCCTCAGTGGTGTATTGATACAATCCCCGATTTGATCATGATGATCAATTGTTTCCAAAGGAACGGATGTTAGGGAGAAAATGGAAATCAAAGGCTAAGGTCTTAGAAGAAACGGAACGAGGCAGAAAGACAGAACCCACACAGAAAAGTCCTCGTGGAATCCCGAGAATGAACCCGGTCAGTTTGAAAAGAAGTCACCCCCAAAGACAATGGGTAGCAAAGTTCTCAATGGAAATGGGGTAAAGATCAAGCAATAAAGATAATTAAGGCCACAAAGTCAACCACTTTTTCAACTAACAAAATGTTCTTTGTTGAAAGCAGGTCTATTTAATTGTGCAAGAAGAAGATACAGCCTAAAGAAGTAAAATAAGCGAGCATTGATATGGCTTTGAAACAAGGAAAACGCCTAAAAAGGGAAGTTTCTTTTCAAAAGCTTTATTTATGCATTTGTTGTTGGTTAAAAGGAAAACGCCTAAAAGAAGACCCAAAAGGAAGAAGAAAAGAAAGGAAAATGAAAACTCCAAAAAGAGAATCAAATCATGTCAGTCCAATATCTGTTTGAACCCCGGTCAGAAAACCGAGGGTCTTCCAGCCAGAAAGCCGTGAAACATTGCTTTGAATTCCGGCCAGAAAGTCGTGAAACTCTTCTTCAAAATCCCGATCAAAAAATCGAGGATCTTCCAGTCAGAAAACTGTGGAGCCATTTATTAAAACCCCGATCAGAAAACCGAGGGTTTTCCGGCCAGAAAGTCGTGAAACAATGCTTTTGAATTCCGGCCAGAAAGCCGTAAAACTCTTCTTCAAAATCCCGGTTAGAAAACCGAGGATCTCCCAGTCAGAAAACTGTGGAGCCATTTATTAAAACCCCGGTCAAAAAACTGAGGGTCTTCTGGCCAGAAAACCGTGAGACATTGTTTTTGAATTCCGACCAGAAAGTCGTGAAACTCTTCTTCAAAATCCCGGTCAGAAAACCGAGGATCTCCCAGTCAGAAAACTGCAGAGCCGCTTCTTAAAACCCTGGCCAGAAAACCAAGGGTCTTTCGGCCAGAAAGCCGTGAGACGTTGTTTTTGAATTACGGC
Source organism: Nicotiana noctiflora (assembly GCA_032618575.1). Classification (NCBI taxonomy): domain Eukaryota; kingdom Viridiplantae; phylum Streptophyta; class Magnoliopsida; order Solanales; family Solanaceae; genus Nicotiana; species Nicotiana noctiflora. The sequence goes on from JASVEL010010115.1 coordinate 93,714, forward strand.
CAGGAAGCCGTGAAAACTTTCTTTCAAAATCCCCGGTCAGAGAACCGAGGATCTCCTAGTCAGAAAACTGTGGAGCCATTTCTTTTAAACCCCGGCCAGAAAACCGAGGTTCTTCCGGCCAGAAAGCCGTGAAATAATGCTTTTGAATTCTGGCCAGAAAGCCGTGAAAACTTTCTTTCAAAAATCCCGGTCAGAAAACCGAGGACCTCCTAGTCAGAAAACTGCAGAGCCGTTTCTTCAAAACCCCGGCCAGAAAACCGAGGGTTTCCTGGCCAGAAAGCCGTGGAACGTTTATTTGTGAAACTATGGTTTTAAAAATCAAGATTCTCTTGACCAATACCAAAAGAGTATTTTAAATCATTTTCTGTATCACAACTAACTTACGAAATTTTCCTAGCAAAACTGGGGCAGAAAAATTTCGTTCATTTGTTTATTTCATTGTTTAAATAGGTTTGACCTCGGGACGCAAGGATCGAGATAACCTACGAGTGGAATCTCAATCCAGAATGAAGAAAAGAAGAAAAGAACCGAAAGAAAACGAGTTCAAATGTTGGAGTAAACAGAAGCGCGGATTGCTCAGAGTCTGATCGAAGTCACAAGTTCCGCCAATTCCCTTTCGCTCAATATTACAAGAATAAACAAGCATGTACAGCTTACAAGCATCAAGATTCAGATCGAGGTCTATGGCAAAATCAGCAAAGACTCAAGATCAAGTTTTCAAGAGAATCATAGATTGGAATCTCGTAACTCATAGTTGATAGTATAGCTAGCTTAGCTTTAAATTCCCTTTTGGTGTAATAAGGAGGTCAGTAAGTAGTAAGCAGCAACAACAACAACGATAGCAACAGTAATAGAAACATGATAGTCCATGGCAGTCCCAGCTACCAAAACTTCCCGAACTACATTGACCTGATTCCTGTTCAGCCCAGGATATGTAGGAAGCCTCCTGAAGCAAAGGCTCAGTCAAAATCTTTCCAAAATGCTTCACACGGAGTGCTCGAATAGACAAAAATCGCTCGTACTTTGCTCATTATTCTTTGCACGAAAACTCTTCGCGTTTCCACGCAAAGAGGGGCAGCTGTGAGCACGTGATCTTTGTCTAACATGAATTACTCCCACAAAAACCAAAACAAAAATTGTCTATTTTACGGTGTGTATTTTTGTGAATTTTCGTGTTATTTTTGGTAATTGTTTGCATTCGTATATGCGTGATTATATGCGTTTAAATTAATAAAAATACAAAAATATGTCGTGTTTACATTTTTTTATCTAACTTTGCAATTAGGAGTCGTTAAGTTTATTTTACAAAAATGAAAAAAAATCACAAAAATATGTATTTTTTGCATTTTTAGAATTTAATGTCCAAATTATATTTTAATGTTTATTTAATTATATGTGATAATTCTTATTAGAAGTTAATTAGTATTTTTGACAAGTTAATTTGGTTTTATAAGTTAATTTAGGATTTTTTGAATTTTAGTTTTATAGTAAATAAAACAAAAGAAAAGAAGCAAAATAGATTTAAATGAGTTCAAAATCTGATTGGGCCAACTCAAAAGGCCAAATCAGGAGCCCAACCCAAATAACCCATTACCCAAACCCAAATAACCCCTCACCCATCCGGTTCAACCCACCAACCCACCCCATTTCCTATCTTTAATCTGGACCTTTGATGTTATTTCATCCAACGGTCCAGATTATTAACCTAATTCTAATTACCCAAGACCCCAAACCCTTTCACACACCTAACCAAACAAACCCCTCTTTGGCTCGTCTCCCTCAAAGGCGATTTCCGGCCGCCCAACCTCGCCGCTGACCGCCCGCCGGAAATCGCCCACGGCGGCGGTCAGCCTCTAAACCGCCTGAAATTTACACCCCAAACTCCCCTCAACCTCCTCGTTCCAACCGTGCTAACCACCAAACTCGAAACATCCCTAAACTTTTCGAATTTTAGATCGAATATTCGAGTTTAAAACCAACTTACCCCAAATCACCCCAAATTGATACCATACATTCACCTCACCTCCCTCACAGCCGAAATGGCATTTGTCCCCTTCGAATCTGGCCAGAAATCGTTAAGCCCCAAATCAAGATTCAAGAACCCTAGAACCAAAATTAGGGATTTTTTCTTGCGGATTTCAGAGAAATTGAGGTCTAATAGACCTTAATTGATTTGTTTTCACTTGAAAAGAATTCATTTAAGGTCCGTTCGACCTCGAATACAACAATCCGAGTTCAAGTCCAAATAGTCCATTTCTGTTTCGATTCAGATGCTTTCCATTTGTTTGAGGTACTCTTTCTTTCATTTCTTTCTTTGTTTATTTTATTGGTTTTGATTATTGTTTGTCCGTTTATTGCAATATTCTGTTTTTTTTCCTTCTATTTGGGACCTTTTATTTGGTCGATCTATTTACCTTATGATTTGTTTGTTGTAAATGTGGTGTTATAAGATAGGAATTTGATTCGATTAATATCGTCGAATAGATAATTCTGCATTTGAACTGTTCTGTCCGAGAGTTTCTTGAATCACTGCTTCGACGTCTATTTGTTATCGTTTATACGTATTGTGATCGATTTAATGAGCGTCGTCGATTAGTTATAAAACCTCGTCTAGAACAGTAAGACAATAGTTTATGGATAACTGATTAATCCCCCATTTTCAACCACTGTTGAATTCAAATCTGATTAGTCTGTGGCTGAATTAGAAACGAATTGGTTATATTCGAATTAAACTCAGCTTTGCATAAGAAATTTCAGAATTAGTGGACTATCATTTTGAGCACATATGAACCATTAGGGCATGTTTTAGTTGAATTACAACATGTCAATGACACAAAGTAGTGAAGGCCAGGAAATAGTCCTAATTTTATATGCATTGCACATGAGATAGGTTGGTAAACTTGCTGGACAACAGTGCTTTCCATTTATGTTATGCCTTTAGGATTTGTGTAGTTATAAAACCCACCTTTAGACAAATTTGGGTGGAAGAATTAGTGAATATCACGATAATAATGAGTATTGTTTAACTTTGTTGAGTGTTTTAAAGGCTGTAAAGTCAAAACAAGCATGGGAGGAAATGATTTAAAAAGTTAAAGGTGCCCATGTGCTGAAGGGGAGGGATTTGAGTTTGAATATTTTGGAAATTCTGCTTATGTTGGTTATAAAAGGGGACTGAAAAATAGATTTTTTAAAAAAAAACAGATTTACATCCTTGAAAGAAACAGATTCTATACACATTCAGAAACTGATTTCACATTGATTCCAATACTAAGTCTTAGACTGCTTTGAGAAGTAACTGCACATTCAGCAGTCTCTTTAGTTGGAATCAAATCTGTTTTGTTGGTTTCAGTCCGTAAACACATCTAGTTTCTTCACTGAAACTTGTTCTGTTGTGCTCTTTTCTTGGTTTTTTCTGGATTCTCTGTTTTGGGTTTCAAATCATCTTTGGGATTGGTGTTTGTCTTTAATTGCTGTTTTTCTCTTGGGTTCTTGGTCGAGATTTGCTACTGCTGTTGCTGTTAGCTTGAATTTGTTTGGTTGTTGCTGCATACTGTTGCTAACTCCTCCTTTTTGCTCGATTTTAATTCCAGGTACACATCTTTTGGACTTGTCCATTCTTGTATCAGAAATGAAATGAAAAGCTATTCTTTGAATCCTTTTAGTTGAAGCTATTACATGAATGATCTTATTTAGCTACTTATCAAACTAAAGACTATTAGCAAAAATAGATATTGTATAGCTATTTATTTAAAGGATTAGAATTGCATATAGTCTTGCATGTCTACTTAGTCCTTGCTTCAGCATGTACGAATTGAAACAAAATCCGCTTGTATTGTTCATCATTATAAACTTGGTTTATTTTGGACTTTTGATTAAAATATACATTAGTTTTCATTTATGCTTAATTAGTCTCTGTTTTCGTTAGTATATGTTTGGGATTCGTGTAAGTTAAAACTAACCAACGCGGATCGGGATTCCTTTTGATATTTTATAGGTAATCGGTTAAAGTCAAATAGTTTAAGCATATTTAAAGTGTTAGTTTGATTAATGTTAGCCATTAACATAAGTTGTTTGGAATCATTTTTCGAGTTCTCTTCACTTGATTTTTCTTTGAAATCTATTTGTAATCAAGCAAACAAGATAAGTTAGTCCATGCTTTAGATGCCAACGTTAGGTCGGCTTTAATCACATAGTTTTGATTTCGTCAATTAACATCGGATTGAGGATAGTAAAAATCCAAAGTAAACAATCTTACTTCTAATAATGGACCAAGGTGAATTATTTCTATTTCGCATATTTTGATCAATTTTCCGTTAGTTTATACCTTTTCATTCAATCTCCGACTTTTAGCCAAAAGCTATAAAAATAAAATATCATTTGGTACGAGTATTTAATTGGAAATAATCTTAAGGGACATACTATTAAATAAATTGATTTTTTGGTTTAGCCTTACAATTGCTTTAATCGGCATAGTTTCGAAGTAAGTAATCCGGATACATTTTTTGCTTATTTGTCAAAAGTCCGAGTCTATGTTGTAATTAGTTTTTTTTTCTTTTGGTACGGTTTCAAATTAATAGAGCAATTTAAAGTTTAATCAGAGCACATAATTTATAAACATGTATAAAATCAGGTATTTTTAGCCATTTATAATAGTTGAAGCGACCGTGCTAGAACCACGAGATTCGGGGGTGCCTAACACCTTCCCTCGGGTCAACAGAATTCCTTACTTAGAATTTCTGGTTCGCACACTTCATTTGGAAAGTCGAAATTTCCTCGATTCGGGATTTGAATAAATTGGTGACTTGGAACACCATAATTTATTCCAAGTGGCGACTCTGAAATAAATAAAAATAATCTCGTTTCGAATATTGTTACTTAAAATTGGAAAAAACTCCCTCGCCCGTTCCCTTACCTCCGGGGGCAAGCGGGCACGCCAAAAGGAGGTGTGACAGTTACGAACACTCTATACTACCTAATCTACTACCCTAGTCCTCGATCTTCATACCTTCCAATCAAGGATCATGTCCACGGTCAGCTGAAGTTACGCCATGTCTTGCCTAATTACCTATCTCCACCTCTTTTTTGGCCTATCTCTACCTCTGTGTAGGCCCTCCAATGTCAACTCTCACACCTCCTCACTAGGGCGTCTTTGGTCCTCCTCCTAACATGACCAAACCACCTAAGTTGCGCTTCCCGTATCTTGTCCTCAATAGGGATCACACCCATCTTGTCGCGAATAACTTCATTTATGTCATATCTAACTTGTTATTCCCGCACATCCCTCTCAACATCATTATCTTTATTTCCTTCATCTTCTAGACATGAGCGATCTTAACTGACGAACACTCAGCCACATACAACATCTTTGGTCTGCCCACCACTTTGTAAAACTTATCCCTAAGTTTCAATCGCACATTTTTGTCATACAACATCAAAAGTGAGTCTCTATTTCATCCTTCCTGCCCCAATACAATGTGTGGCATCTTCACCAATCTCCCCTCCCCCTCAACAATAGACAAAGGTAATTAAAACTCCCTCTCCTAGGGATGACCTGCAAGTCCAGCCTCGACTCCACTTCCCCTCCTTGAGTTTCGCCGCTGAACTTACACTCCAAGTATTTTGTCTTGGTCCTGCTCAACTTGAAACCTTTAGATTTCAAGGTCTGCCTCCATGCCTCTAATTGCGTGTTCACACCGTCTAGCGTCTTGGTAATCTATACAATATTATCTATAAATAGCATACACCACGACACTTCCCTTTGAGTATGGCTGTGAGTACGTCAATCACCAAGGCAAACAAAAAAAGGCCCAGTGTCGACCCTTGATGCAACCCATCATAACCGAAAAATGGTCTGAGTCTCCACCCACTGTCCTCATTCGGGTCTTTACTCCATCATACATGTCATTAATCAACTTAATGTAGGCAACAAATAATCGTATGCCTTTTCTAAGCCGATGAACACTATATGCAAAGTCATTCTTTCTCTCCCTATAATTTTAAATATCAAATATTATTTTTTAACTTAACTTTAAATACTATTTTTTTCAAAAAGTTACATGTTTATGTCCAAACGCAAGTGTTCTAGAGATGAATTTTCTTCTCACTTTATGGATAATGTTAGATCCGCATAAGAGTATCTTTTTTTTTTTTCTTCGTATAAGAGTATCTTCGAAATTTAAATAAGAGCTTATTAGTAATTTTTGATTCTATTTTACGACAACTTCATTAGCATACAAATTAAAATTCCACACGAGCTCGGATTAGCTAAATTCGCCTCGTATTGCTAGAATTTGGACTAGCAATAACTTCCAACATTAGTATATATTAGAATTTAAATAGCTCAATCTGTTAAATTATCTGTGATTCTTTAGCAAGTTAGATACTAAGATCCAATCATTTATTTGGATGATAAGAAAGTTGTTGGTTATGCTATCTTATCATTTATCTTGTACATGCTATTCTGCGACTTCATCCAAGGCAAACAATATGTGGGCTTCTACGAAGAAAGCAGAACCCTATACCTTTTTATGAGTTGTGAGCCCGCACACACTCGTTCCTTTACGCTTCTTAACGCACGCACCTAATAAATAAAAAGACACTCGTTCCTTAGGAAAAAAAAAAAAAGAATTTTTACACAAATAGTCGGTCATATTCATTGTTTACTTTTTTTAATTATATACATAGTTAATATATTGATCCTACACAATTATACATATATAACACATAAATTATGCAAATATTATACCTCAACAGCTATTTTTAGTTTAAGTGGTTAGGTGGATGCTATTTGAGTTAATTCTTTAGAAATAAATCAGAAATAGCCTCATTTACAACTCGTAATTAAAAGATAGTCACAATTTAAAAAGTAATTTAAAGGTAGCTACATTTTCATATAAGATAAACTCGGAACAAAATCACCCTTAAAAATCCGGAATAATTCCAGCATAATATGCTGGAGTTCGAATTTTTAATATGAGATTCTGACATAATGTGTTGGAGTTCCAACATAATATGCTGGAAATGTATACGCAAAAGCTCCATAATCCAGCATATTATGCTAGAACTTTTCGTGTTTCGCCTAGGGTATTTTGGTCCAAATTTTATCCATGCATAAAATAGTAGCGATTTTCAACGACTTTACAAATGCTATCTATTTTCTTATTAATAGTACGAAAACTGACTAGCGTATGCTATCTCCATCGTTCCTTAAGATAAACTTGATAAATAACTACTATTTGAGCCTGTAATTGAAAAATCATTGTAGTGAAGTTTCAAATTTCAAATGAAGTTTTACCTGTGAAATTTAGAACTCCATAGTACTGACTATTTTTAAATTATTGAGCTGAAAAGTGGTACTACTATTTGTAGTTGGAGTTTTTTCTTTTAGATGTTTGAGTTTTAATTAGAGGTAAAATGCAGACTCTAAAACTACTTCCATGAGGTGACTCCAAAAATTTTAACCGTATCCGAAGATAGTAACCTAAAAATAGCACGGTATAGCTAGATTTTGGACTGGTCAATAAAAAATAGCCAGCGTTTACCAAGTCAATGAAAAATAGTCACTGTTTTGCTGCAATGGAGACTGGTCTAACATAATATACTGGAGTTCGGTATACTTGTATATGAACTCCAGCATATTATGTTGGACCGGTATATGGCTCCAATATAATATACTGGAGACTGGAGCGCTGGTGCTCCAAACTCCAGTAAATTATACTGGACCAATATACATGCTGGAACTCCAGTATATTATGCTGGAGTTCTAGTGTATTTATGCTGGAACTCCATCATATTATGCTGGAGTTCAAGCATACTATCCTAGAATTCCAGTATAATATGTTGGAGTTCAAGTATACTTATGCTGGAACTCCAGCATAATATGTTGGAGTATTTTCCAGATTTTGAACAGTGTTTTCGCTCAGATTTATCTTTACATAAAAAATGGTTAAACTTCGATTACTTTTAAAATTAGGCTATTTTTTGAACGACCAGTTATAAATCTGGTCTCTTGATAATAACAACATAAAATGCCTCGAGTCCACGCCTAATCCTTGAGCTTTTGAGCTAAACTGGATAACAAGATTTCTCTAGCCCAAAATTGCTGGATCGCCCAATAAGCAATTTGGGCATTTTATGAGAAAATTTCATAAAACACTATCTTTTAGTGGTAATTACCTAACTATAGATATCATTTGTTATATTACGAATTATAGATACGTTTTTTGTTGTTATAAGATGTATTTAAGTTACTGTATTCATGAATACAATAGCAAAAATATGCGTGAATCAAGAAAGTCCAGTTAATCAGTTGTATTCGAGTGTATTCGACTGTATTTATGGCGTGAGACATGGGATTACAGCTGGACAGATTATTGTATTCCACTGTATTCACGACGTGAAACAGGGGATTATAGTTGGACAAGTTATTGTATTCGACTGTATTCACAGCATGAAACAAGGGATTACAATGTTTTTAAATGGAAAGTGAATCAATTAATATAATAGACTCCTAATATAACTCAATAAACTTAATTATAACGCTTCACTTATAAAAAAAATTCTCAACCGAAAATACCCCAAAGATAGCAATGTTCAGAGAAATTTCATAATACATCTGAATATATAAATTATATTAATTAAAAAATATATATGAATACATTAATGACATATATCGAGACATGAATATAATAAAATACATAGAATACAACAGGATATATTAAAATACAATAAAAAAAATAGTAAATACAATAAAATACATGGAATACAACGAGATACATTGAATTACAATTAATTAAAAAGATAATGAATACAATAAAATACATGAAAAATACAGCGTGATATATTAAAATACATGAAAATACCGAAGGGAAGATTTTTATGTGAACTGATGAAACTATATCTGTAGAATGGGTGTGAAGGACTAGGGTTTTGTTGACGCCGGAAAATAAATGGACGAAGAACTGAATGTGAGTTGATGGAGGAGAGGAGGAAGGGTGAGTTTCGTCTTTCCGCATCCTGACGGCGGCGGCATAATCATTAAAGTGTATACAACAACCGCATCAGCATCACCTCCACAAAAAGCCCACCTCCTTCCCTGACTTCATTTACATTGCCTTTTCTCTCTTATTTTCTTCTCTTCTTCGAACCCCACTACTTCTGTCATCCGTGAATTCAACCCATTATTTCTTTCCCTTTAAACCCTCGTCGATGGGTCAGAAATCCCACTATGTCCAACCCCTCTTCCACCAACCTTCGTAACCCTACTACCCAGCCTTTCCCTAACCCACAGTCCCTCTTCGATTGGTTAAGGCCGCGTTTGCCTTCCGGTTCTTTTTCCTCTTGGGGTGTTAAACCAGGTACCAAGAACGTTAATAACCTCTGGCTCGAGTTTTCCGTTGGGGAAAGAGAATGACATGTACCAAATTAGAGAGAGAAAGAAAATAGTGTAACTGAATAGCGTATTTAGTGGTTAGGGGTAGAAGGTACCAAAATTAGATATTTTTTTATAAACAATAAAAGATATCTATAGAATATAATTTTTTTAAGTAGTATATATTTAAAATAATAAGGTGTTAACCTTTGCTATAGATAAAAATTATCATTTTATAGTGTGAAAAATCTGTAATAAGTATCATTAATTATGTATGTCCGTTCATTATAGAATTACTTAGAGAGCAAGCTAAATAATTAGAGGCCTCCCTCACCATTTTAAGAGATTAAGAAAAGTTCATTAATTATCTCTCACTAAGTCCCTCTTAAACTTTGTTTCATATTATTTCATAACAAAAACTATTTTATTACAAATTTTATGGTTTTAACTTCATAGGAGTATTAGTTACTTGTAACTATTATAGTTACTCTTCATCAACAATTTAACACGGTATATCATATACAGTCTTATCATCACATCAACTGCTTATTACAAATATCAACGGCTTTATCTAAACACGTAGTAATACTTATTTATAACATCAATTTAAGCACTTGATACTTATGAAATAGTCCCAATCCAAACGAAGTCGTAATGATAACAAAAACAGATACAAAACTCTGTGTTTGATTTAAACAAGAGTAGCACAAAATACAAGTAGAATAATTTAGAGAGATGAAGATGGAACCCAAACAAGATTATCTGCAGGAAAAAAGTGACAAACAGGAGAAGTTCCAGGTTGAACTTTTAATACACGAAAAGCAACATGGTCACGATTCCATTGTTTTGTATCCATGTGACAAATTGCAGCTGCTTCAATTCTGTCTCCATTTTCTCCCAACAATGAAATCTTAAATAATTTATTCTCTCCCTTTTGCATATGGCAATAGAATACAGCATAAGGATAAGGCAAAGTGTGACAAGCAACAATTTTAGGTGCTAAAATCTCCTTTGGGTTTTGTAAAATTGTGTAATTTTGTAAATTAACAGAGGATTTTTTAATAAAATCAGTGGTGTAGACTTTTAATTGAGTGTTAAATCCTAAAATTTCTTTAGCCCAATCAAGCATAGATTCTAATGAAGTAGCACAGAATTTTGATTCTCCTTTCATTGCTGGGATTTCACAGTGGAAAAATGTATCTTCAATTGCTTTTGTTTGTGGTGATTCTTTAGAAAATGAGAAGAAATCAAGAAGATAAGTAAGATTTGTTGAAGAAAATGGGATAGAATCTGCTTCTTCTCTGGAAAGTAACTGAGGAGAAGTTGAAGGATTTTTTATAGCAAAAAAAAGTGGCATTTTTTTTCCAATATTTAAATCTTTAGGAGTGAAGAAAATATTGAGTTGGGCATTTAAAGGTTCCATTGGAGAAATTGATGTTTGTTCCTTCTCTTGTATTTTTGTTAAACCATGCATCTTGTCACAGTCTTTGGCTATGTCTCTGCCTCTGCTTTCACTCAAAAACTGCAAAAAATACACCAATTTTTTTTTTCATGTTAGTGTAAATCATATACTTCAACTTGTTCACCACTTATTATTGTTATCGTATAAATCTAAACAAGACAAAAATTATTTACAATTATACTGTGTATCAGTACATCGCTTATACTGTATTTCAACCAAAAAAAACGAGATTATTATTCCGAATGAAGAACTAAATCGATCGTTTTGCAAAACCAGATGTACTTTCAACTGGATCTAATATTTTTTACAAAAAATAGAGGTATATATATGAAAAATCACAAAAAAAGGCAACAAATATCTAGCTTTGTACTCATAATTACAAAAGAAATAGAAATTAACTCATCAACTTTAAATTGTGAATTATTACCTGAAACAGGAGAAGGGCATGAAGTAAGATGGATAGAGTTGGTCTAAACTCCATGATTAATCAATTCTCTGCTTGAAGCTCCCTCTACTTGCTCTCTGATTATCTCTTTCTAAAATAGATACAAAGTGAAACTACGTACCAATAAGACTTCTTTTCTCTTCTCTTCTCTTCTGTTATGGCCATCAGTCAGTCATTCTTATTCACTATATATATATAAATTTGTTTCTGTATTCGATATTTTCCCTTTTACTTTTTGGTTTATTTTATTTTAAAAGAGTTGAAGTTTTATGTGTAAAAGAATTCTAATACAATCAATTCTGTTAAAACATAATTGCAAATAATAATTCACAGTAAATGAGATTAGTAATTCGAAAGTGCAACCCAGTGCACTAAGCTTCCGCTATGCACGGGGTCAGGAGAAAGGCCGGATCATAATGGTATGTTGTACGCAGTCTTACCTTATAATTCTGCAAGAGGCTTTTTGCACCGCTCGAATCTGTGACATTCTGATCACATGACATCAACTTTACCAGCTGTACTAAGGTTCTCTTTAAAATATAACCAAATATAACATGTTAATATATATTGATAGCGTAAAAAAAATGCTGGTACAACCAATAAATAAATGTCGGGAGTGTATTTCTTAAAAGAAAAAACTATTGAAAATAAGCCAATGGGAGGAGGAACATGGCAACTTGAGTCACTTAGACAGCAAAACTTGCTAAAAACAATAATCTAAGATTAATTTAGCCAATCACATTACTATCCAACAAGTCAGCGATAGGAAGCAAATAAAATTATTTCTGAAAACCTACTTTTTAATTATCAAAGCATAAGGTCAACTCAACAGTTCAGTGGTAGCCATTGCAATCATGATGCTGAAATTTAAAATTAATAAACACAACAGATGTGCATCTGACACTGTTTACTACTACTAATTCTAAAATCACTAATAGAAAATACTAAAGGACTATTATTCATTTTCTTTTACTTTTTCATCCCAACATAAAGTATTAGTTTTTTGTCACTATGAACTGTCTATAAATATGAAGTCGGAAATTACAAAGTCTATAAAATTTGCAAAGCCAAAAGAGTATCAAGTGTATACTTCAACATGAGATCTCTCTCTATCTTCTTCCTCTTCTTATCTCTTACTTGGGTAATTTTTTCTATTCTTCTAATTTATCTTCTCTAATCTGCAGATTTTAGCTTCTTTCAATTTTATGCCTTTTAATTCCTTTATTGAAAAACGGACAGCCCGGTGCACTAAGCTTTCGTTATGCACGGAATTCAGGGAAGGGGCCCCGATACAAGGGTCTGTCATACACTGTCTTATTTTGCATTTTTGCAAAAGGCCGTTTTCACGGCTCAAACACGTGATCTCCTAGTCACATGGCAACTGACTTTACATGTTATGCCAATGATCCCTTCTATAAACTCCTTTATAAACTTATTTAATTATTACTCTTTTTGTGATTCAGTTTGGCGATGCAAGAAGTGATCAAGAGAAATATTGGAAGAGTGTAATGAATGGAGATCCAATGCCTAAAGCACTTACTGACCTTCTTCATAATCAGTACCAAGATTTTCCAGTAGAAAGAAATAAAGACAGATTTCTTCGAGATTTTGATTTTAAGCCAAATATCATTATTTATCATAATGATGTTGATATATATCCTAAGAGACCAAGGCCTACTACTACGGATGATAATTCAGAAAGGAAGGAACCTGTAAAACCAGAAAATTAATTCTGCTTATGTCTTTTTTTTTTTTTTTGAACGGATATGTTTTTTAGTTAGTTAATTATATTAAATTTGTGTTAGTTAATCTGTTGTCTAGTTGGTGTTTGTGATTATACAGTAATTTGTTTAATGAGAATTTTGAGTGTTAGATGAAAAAGTTACATTTCAAGGGCCACATACTTCTTAATCATCCCAAAATTATTTTGGATTACTACTTTGAATTTATTTATTTTCTTTTATAAATTACGGCAAGTTGATTAGCTTATTAAGGACCTGTTTGGTAATAGATTTTAATAAATAAATTTTAGTTTTATTTGGCTAACACATATTTGACCATAGATTTTGCTTATATTTTGGTAAAATCTCAAACACTATTACATTTTATTTTTAAATTGCTTCGTAACAATTTATTATTTTGTAACAATGCTTCGTCTTCTCGGTCATCTAATAGTGTATTATGTAGTTCATTATAAAAATTGTAACGATCCAAATTCACTTGGGATCATGATGGCTTCATACACTACTGTCAGACAAGCCAATTAAATTACCGATTTAAAATTTTCTTTTCGAATACATCAAATTCCAGAAATTTCCTTTCATTTTTCATAAATAAGAGATTTTTGCTTCAATTCAAATCAACAATAACAATTTATTCAAATCTTTTGAAAACTATCCCGGTACCCGGTGTCACTAGTGCATGAGCATCTACTGATAAGAATATAAAATACAATACAACGTTCGTCGGAATACAATGGACTGAAAGGAAATACATTTTTTTACTAGAAGGGACTTTACAAGCTGCGGACCGCCTTACATTGTGCAACTCACCTAGTCCCCGAATCGTCCGTTCTGCTGCGCCCAGTAGGCCGCTAAAGTATCATATACCTATGCAAGAAAAAATGTACAGAAGTATAGTTTGAGTACATAATCAACGTGTACTTAGTGAGTATCTCGCATAATCCTGAAGGGGTAGAGACAAGATGGCCAACTTCGACACTCGAGGTTATTTAATAATATTCGATAAGTGAGGATAATTATGAATTTATATAAAAGTTCTAATTGTGAAGCCATAAAAATAGGTAAACACCTTCAACAATAAATCGAGGGCTTCCAAAGTCTATTCATTATTATCCTATCAGTTTATATCAAGCCACGTAGGGCCAATTCTATATTTACAAGTTTCAAGAACAGATAAACATGCTCAAATCACACCGAGGCGACGACCCGCTCCAACAGGAATGTAAACTGTGCACTGTTGAGGGTCGAGCGGCACGAACCATAGATGCATCTATTTTCACCGAGGCGTTCGGTCCGTTCCATAAATAAACACATATCCTGCTCGTGAATCATCCATGCGACGCATGCACACATAAAATACATGCTCAAGTAGGTAATTAAGAGTTCATCAAGGATAATCATCCAAATAGACAACTTTCTCTTTTTAACATTTCAGGGAAAATTAATATTATATCTCTCTTTAAATTCCTTTACCAATTAAAGGTGATTAAACAATTCAAACTATCAATGGGTTTACAGTAACCCAAGTATAACATGCTTTTCGAGTTCGAGACTACCCCGTCAATAGCATAATAGTAGCTATGCACGGACTCTCGTCACCTCGTACGTGCGTAGCCCCACAAATGGGAGCACATAAACAATTTACTCACCTATGGGGTAAATTCCCCCTCACAAGATTAAAAGGGAGACTCACCTCGCTCCGAAGATTCATAACCGACATTGTACATCCTTCCGAAGGCTTGAACCAACGCACAATGCATCAAAACTAGCCAATGATCATACAAATCCATTAATACATGCTCAACTATACTTTACAACCCAATTTGTAATAATTTCTAACCCCCGAATGAAAAGTTGACAAAAATACCCTCAGGCCCACATGCCCGAAATCCAAACATTTTTGAAGATAAAGATTACCCATAACCTTAGGAACTCAAATATATAATTTTCTCCTAATTCCATGCTCAAAATCATGGCTAAATTCCAAAAATATTATTTTTCTAGGTTTTCCACCAAAACTCCAATTTTTATACTAATTTTCATGTCTAATTCCATGGTATAATCTTGCATTCAACTTGGAAATAAGTAGGAGTAGCTTACCTTAACATTGAAGGTGAAACCCCTCCATGAAGCTCTCCACAAATCGCCCTATGAAGTGAAGAAAATGAGAGAAATGGCCAAACGTTCGATTTTAAAACAAAGCTTCTACGAAAATATTACCGCTTCCGCGGTCCCGCTTTTACAGAAAAAACTCCGCTTTTTGCGGACAAGGGGGCTCAACCCATTTTCGCTTTTGCGGAAATCATACCGCATCAGCGGTTCCGCTTTTGCGGTCCAAAGGTCACTTCTGCGGTCCCTTCCCAAGCCGGCCTTTCTCGCTTCTGCGATCATTCCTCCGCAGATGCGGTCCCGCTTATGCGGAACCTTGACCGCATATGCGGTCCTCAAGCCTTAGTCCAAAACCCGCTTCTGCGGCTCCGCTTATGTGGTCCACCAACCGCAGAAGCGAAAATACCAGCAACCAGATGCCTTCAATTCCTTTCAAATTCCAATTTTTATCCGTTAACCTCCTGGAATCCACCCGAGGTCCTCGGGGCCCCAACCAATCACACCAATCAATCCCAAAATACATTATGGACTTGCCCGAGCTTCAAATCACATCAAACAACACTAAAATCACGAATTACACCCCGATTCAAGCTTTATGAACATT
Source organism: Nicotiana noctiflora (assembly GCA_032618575.1). Lineage (NCBI taxonomy): Eukaryota > Viridiplantae > Streptophyta > Magnoliopsida > Solanales > Solanaceae > Nicotiana > Nicotiana noctiflora. The sequence continues at coordinate 109,446 of JASVEL010010115.1, forward strand.
GAACTTTCTAACTTCTATTTGCGGTGTTTAGACCTACCAATTCACGTCCGATTGACCTCAAATTTTGCACACAAGTCATCTTTGACATTACGAACCTACTCCAACTTTCGAAATTGGATTCCGACTCCGATATCAAAAAATCAACCTCCGTTCTAACTCCTCAAAAACCTTCAAATTTTTATCTTTAGCCAAATGGCTCCAAGATGACCTACAGACCTCTAAATTCGCTTCCGGTCACGCTCCCAACTCCAGAATCACCATACAGAGCTATTCCCAGACTCGAAATCCCTAACAGACACCGATAATACCGAAATTTACTTCAAACCAAACTTAAGAAATTCCTTCTAATATGCTAACTTCCAGAATAGGCGCCAAAACGGTCTCGGGTCATCCAAAACCAGCACCGGGCATACGCCCAAGTCCGAAATCATCATACGAACCTGCTAGAACTTTCAGATTCCAATTTCGAGGTTGTTTTTTCAAAACTCCAATCCTAGTTCATTCTTTCAACTTTTAGCTCCTGAAAAATGAATTTTATCTCCAAATCAACTCTGAACTTCCCGGAAATTAATTTCGACCACGTTACAAGTTGTAACACCTGAAATGAAGCTGTTCATGGCCTCCGACTGCTGAACTGAGCGCTAGTTCTCAAAACGACCGGTCGGGTCGTTACAAAAATGATAATTTTGTACCAAATTTATTTATGTTCATGACTATGATTTGCGATAATATAGTGAATGTTATTGATAATGGTAGGGTATTTGTGCTAGTCTTTTGAATTTATGGGTATAAGTCTTGTTTCATATTTTTTCCAACAATAAATTTGGAAACATGTTTTGAAAATCGATGTCCAAACACATTTTCATCTTCAAATTAAACTTCACCCAAATCAGATTTTTTAAAATAAATTTGGAAATCTATGGCCAAACGCTAGCTAAATTTGAAGTACGGTCTTTTGATGAGTTTAGATCATTTATTTTTTTAATTGCCTGTCAATTAATACTGTTAAGGGCAAAGTTTTGGAACTTAACAATCAGATCATGCTCTTAATTGGTGAATAAAAGCCCCCCTTTTCCCAAGGTCTGATCATTTGCCATAATGGTTTTCTTATTTTTGTTGCTAATCTTTTTTCCAATGATAAAATATAAATTGACCTTACATTCCGTATAATATAAAGTAACAGGTATTTTCAAATTATATTTTAGTTATATTTCTTATTTTAAATTTATAAATTATAATCCACCGACTTATTAATGTTTAGGTTAGAGTACAATAATGCATGTATTGTTAATGATTCTACTACTGTCTACTGAAAACTGAACAATTTTCCGAGTTGGTAAAATATTTACATATTCCAGCATGAACAAAAGTTTAAAACAAAGAGAATCACAATTATTGACAAATCAGAAAATCTTGTAATATATTCTCAATTTCTCATAATTTATTGTCTCTCTTGTGCCAGGGTCAAATGTTAAAGTCAACCTTGAGAACCACCTAATGCATCCATTGGACTTCTTAAGCCTTCTATACAACAATTATTTCTTCTATTTTAATCTTCTTATTTTGTCTTTCCAATAAGATGATTAGCCAACAGCCAAGTATAATATATACATGAATAATATATATAGATTCAATTAATTTTTTAAGATAAATATAGTGTTTGTACCAAGTTATTAAATTTGGCGAACCTGAAAGTTATACTCTAGCTCAACCTATGTTTCTATAAACTTAATATTAATATATCATCCCTAACACTATGCTTCTGTAATTAAAATGTAAGATAAAAAATAAAAGGGCGATTTGTACAATACTAAATAAAAAAATATAATCAACTACGAACTTCGTCGCTAAATCGCTCATAACTAGCAGAATTTTTTGATAATATATCGCTAAATGAGATTAGTGTAACGACCCGACTCGTCATTACGGGAGTTATTGCCCCGTTTTCTCCATTTTATACTTTCATATGTTCATTTATATGTGTTTGGAGAATTTGAAGTAATTCGGATAGAGTTCGATTAGAAATGAGACAATAAGTCTTTTTATGAGAAGGTTAGTTTGGAAAAGTCAACCGAATATTGACATATGAATTAGAAGGCTCAGAATGGATTTCCGATGATTCGACTAGTTTCGGGGGATGATTTGTGACTTAGGAGCGCAATTGCAATTGAATTTGGAGGTCCGATGTAGAATTAGGCTTGAATTAGCTAAGGTTGGATTTTGGCGAATTCCGGTTGATAGGTGAGTTTTTAATCTGAGAGTCGGAATGGAATTCCGAGAGTTGCAGTAGCTCTGTTAGGTAATTTTAGATATGCGTGCAAAGTTTCAGCTGATTTGGAGGTGTTTAGGTCGGGTTTTGATTGAAGGAGAATTTGGAAAGTTTTAGTTTAACTTAGGCATTGATTGATGAAAACTTGACAATTTTGATGTTAATGATAGTGTTTTATACCTCGAGCAAGTTTAAATGAAGTATTAGAACGTATCTGTGCTTTTGTTTGATGTCCCGAGGGCCTCGGGCGTATTTCGGGTGAGTTTTTGAGCGAGTACGGACACCCCGAAACTTAGAAAAATGGAGGTGGCAGCAGTGGAGGCGGACCGCACACCTTTTCGCGCTTGGTGTGCGGCCGCGCACGGGAAGGTCTGCAGGCTGCTGGTTCAACTTCGGAAGCTCATATCTTTGTATCTACACGACATTTTGAGGTAATTCAAAAACGAAAGTTATAGCGATTTGAATCTAGTTTCCATAAACATATTATAATAGGCATTTGAACATCTATAGCGAAAATTATGCCTAAAATAGTGAAGCCCAGTCAAATTGATGCGCGGCCGCAACCAATTTTGTGCGGTCAGCACTCCCTGGGTGCAGACCGCGGTCATTTTTGTGCGGTCAGCATTATCGGAATCCAAGGGTTACTCTATAAATGCGAGGTTTTAAGTTTTATTTGATTTTTGGACCTAGAGAACTCGGATTTTGACGATTTTTTGAAGGGTTTTCAAGAAATTTATCGGAGTAAGTGATTCTAACTCAGATTTGGTTAGAATACATGAATCTATCATTGAATTCATCATTTAATTAGTGATTTGAGATTAAATTTGGGAAGAAAATTTTATTATCTTTCAAAAATGTAAAATAAAGATTTGAAGAACCAAATGGTGTCGAAATTGGATAAACTTTATATGTACGGACTCGTGGCGAGACGAGTAATCCGTTGGTGTAATTTTTAGAATTTTTTTGAGAAGTGGGCCCAGGGCTCAGGTTTTACCAACTTCGTCAATTTTAGTACTTTTCGAGTATTTTTTATTGGGTTATGTTTCTTTGACCCATATTTATGTATTCGCTGTGGTTTTGACTAGATTCGACGCGCGAGGAGGTCGATACGAAAGGAAAAGGCATCGCGGACGAGTCCACGACCGGTTAGAGGTGAGTAGTTAGTGTATATGGTAGCCTGAGGGTTTGAAACCCCGGCTTATCACATTGTGACGTTATTTAGGGCGTGACTCGCACCCCATGGCAGGTACGTGGTTGGTTATGACTGGGGATTGTGACTTGGTCCATCCCGAATAATAATAATATTATATTGGCGGTTGAAACGCACACTGTGTCAAGTATATATGTGGGCAATAAGCCATGTTTGGGGCCTTATGCCGACCTGTAGTATCCCTAGGGTATAGATATCTATGTGATAGCATGATTTGTAAAATCATTGATCTCAGTCCTGACTTGAAATCACTGTTATGAAATGGTAAGTCACCTATTCTTGAAAAATTGAATAAAATTAAAGTATTTTTCATTGTTAATAAACTGGAACCTGGAAATAAATAAATTGAAATGTTGTGTGACTCATATGCATGTTGTGGACTGAGTACGGATCGGGCTGCATGCTGCAGCGGATGATATAAATATTGCGCTTGGGCTGAAGCAGCCCCGGAGTCTGTACAACCCCTAGTGAGTGTCGTCGACGTTAAACGGATCGGGCTATGCGCCGTAGCGGTCATGTGCATTGCATTGCATTCTTATTTGTAAATTACCTGTGATATTTGTGATTTGCTGTTGTTGTTAGTTTGTCGTAGGTATTATACTGTAGTTTTAGCTTTGCTCTGTGGTATTCTGTGGATTTCCTGCTTTCAACTATTTTATATATTTTTTACTCACTGAGTACTTAGTACTCACCCCTACTCCATGCACCTTTGTGTGCAGATTCAGGTACACCGGAGGGTTAGACGAGTATTCCAGCTTATTTCAGAATATACTCGAGCTGCTGAGGTAGCTGCTGGCGTTTGCAGGACCTAGCTTCTCTCTTTATTTTAGTTTATTTTCTATATACTTCCAGACTAAAGTATTTTGTTCAGTATTCCTATTACTATTCAGTTTTTGCTTAGAGGCTCTAGACTCATGACCCCAGATCTTTTGGGAGTGTTATTTTCGGTATTCACACTTCTCAGTATTTTTATTCTACTATTATCATTGGAGTATTATTATTAACTCAAATATATTCTTCTTGAATTTGTCCTTTGGGACTTATCTTTAAATGTGAAAATAGTTATTTGATATGCCTTGCCTAGCTTTAGGGTTGGGCGCCATCACGATCGGGTTTGGATCGTGACAACAAGCGACAAAAATTTCTATTTAGCTATTGTATGGGTTGGTTTTTAATAATTTGGTTTTGGATGAGCATACATGCGTTTAGTGGTCAACGTCTACCCTTAATGATGACAAAGAGGTCTTAATCTTCTTAAAGCATTTTAATCGTGTTCAACTGCATAGTGGTGAGATAGGATAAGATGAAATAATTACTTACTCCTTTTTGTTATATGTGAGCTAAATAGGGAATTAATTTCAAACTTTTTTTTTCTTTCTTGATTTATTTTGACGTTATCACTTTCAAACTACAGGAAAGAACTTTAGGTTAGGATAAAACTATCTTATCTTACTATATCTAAATGTTTTCTTGATTTTTTTCCAAGCCATCACCACTACGTCATACTTAGAATTCTAGTAATGCTAGTTTGAGGCATATTTATAGACGGTTATATATATATATATATATAAAATTATCACACTCACCTTGAATCAACTAATTCTAAATTCTGAATTTGTTTTTCTCATTGTATTTGACGGATGTATAAGCAAAATTATGGGACACGTGCACCCATACTTTATCCGTAAAATTAGATATTTATGTATATATTTTCTGAAATTGGTATATTATTAATCGTTTGCACCCAAACTCCGAAAATATTGAATGATGCACTTGGTTGACGACTCAGTTATTTACCAAAAAAAATAATTATCAAATACTACTAAATATATTTTTCTTTATTTATTTTTTAATAGTACACCCATATACTAAAAATTCTAGATTCGCAAGAGCGAATATTTTGAAATTTCTAAAGAAGCATCGAAATCTTAATGAATTGCGTTCTGCGTCAGCAGCACTATTTTTTGTAATTTATTTATATGAATAAGTGTTGGCCATGAAATGTTGAAAGTACAATTGGACTTTGATAATTTCTCATGATGTAAACTGTAGTAACAAAACAGGTGTACGGCGAGTACCGTTTTCAAATAGTCAAAAAGGATATGCCAATAGGTCACTAGTGGGTAGGTGATAGATTTTTTGGATGTGCACAGCAAAAAGAAGCCTTCTTGATGTCTTAAGTCGTCCACTATATCATAAGCCTTCTTGATGTCTTAAGTCGTCCACTATATCATGTTTCTCTTTATCTCACTTTTTTTTTAAAATAAATAAATTTCTCATTAGGTGTTTCTGCCTTTTTATTTATTTGCTATATCTTATTTTGTGGATATTATGTTTTGGGTTTGTTGTCACAGATCTATTATTTCGGAGCCAAGGGTCTTCCGGAAACAACTTATTTATCCTCTTCCTGCATATATTCTATTCTCACCATATATACCACACTGATAAAATTTTATTGGATTGTTATTGTTGTCATTCGATGTTCCAATACTGGTTTTGGAGTTTTAATCAATTGAATTTATACCTTGTAAGGTTTAATAAGAGGAAATATTTGTATTTTCAAGCTCGAATCTATAACATTTAATTAAAGGGGAAGAGATCATCAATAAGCCTTAGTGTTCTTGTATCTCACTTTTTATGTACACATGAATTTAATTAGTTAATTATGTCATATCAATAGTTGAACTTCTACCCAAAAAACAAAATGTTTAGTCAAACTATGTACAGAATCTAATTGAGGATATGTGTTCTATACATAATTCTAACTCTATTTGCGGTGAGGTATATCTTCATAGTTGACTTCAGCTTATGACAACAACCCTACCTTCTCCACTAAGAAATCAAGATAAGTACAAATTTCTTGTCAAAAAATAAAGGCCCAAATCATCCTCTCTATCGGAGTTTACGGACACAAATTTAAAAAGGAATATTCATCTACTCATTATTTTAATTTAAATTCCTTTTTTTTCTTAATGAAAGTGTTAAAACTACTACAATTAGTGGCGAACCAAAGTAATAGTGGAGAATAAAAAGAATACAAAGCGCTAGCGCTATAGGGTGGGTTTTTTTGGGGATAGGCTTGTGAAAAAACAAGCTTATTCCCGCCCCAACCGAGTGTTAGCATACTTGTTTTCAATTCGATGTACACATAGTTGTGAAATTTTTAAAAATATATAAGTAATATTATTATGTTACTGTGAAAAGTCCTAATATTAAATAGACCCTAAACGTAAACTTAATCTGTGATAAGTCATTTTGGTGAATGGCAATTAAATATTAGAACAATTTTGCTGTTGAGGCTGTCGATACTAATGAATAATGATAAATGATAGGAAAAGTAGAGACAATGAATTTAAAAGTTTGCTACTTAGTTGTGATTTTAGTGCTTAAAAATATGTTGACATAATTAGGTTCAATCCCCTTGGGATAAAAAGTATGTGGTTTTAATTTTGAGTGTCAACAAGCATGGAATGGTGCCTAACCTTCAATAGTGGAGCTTTATCAATTATATTCTTTCCTAATAAGTCAACTCAAATAGTTATTTTAATTATTTGTATTTTTTTGTTATTCTGATATATAGGGGCGGATCTAGAGCAAACGATATGTATTCCCGTAAACTCATTAATTTTTATATAGACCTTGTATATGTACTAAAAAATTTAATTAAAATATAAGAATATTTAGCTTGGAACCGAGTTCGCCGATCCAGTTATGATATTGATTAACATGAGTTTGTTATAGGAACCCATAAATTTAAAATTCTGAATCCGTCTCTACTTGTATACTATATAGAAAATTAAATTGGATACCTAGCACATAGGGACAATTGAAGAGGAAACATTTCTTTCCAAGATTTTTTTTATTTTATTTCAAATGTTCGAATTGAAGATCTAGTTAAAAGGAACGTCAAGATTTTCTTTTATTATTTTTAGCTTATCACTACCACAGTGCTATTATATATTTGATCATTTAGTTTTACAAAGAGATTCGACAAGAAGGGAGAAAAATTAGTGGTAGACAGTGTAAGAGTGTTATGTTTATAGATCTTGTCGTCTATAGTTTGTGCATTTGTACTGTCAATTTAACTCCTAGCCTTAAAAAATTAATTGCATGACAGTATGTGAGTACTTTTCTGAGATTTCTCGTTTTGATTGGCATGCACTTTTTTTTTTGGGTCCCAAAAGTTGACCATGATCAAACATTGATTGCTCCTTATGATCATGACAAAAAATAATTTAAGTTGTTTATACTTAGAGCATAATCTTTTCTGACTTTAAAACTACAGTTCAATTTTTCTAGAAATACCAATCCTACACCTAAGGGCTAAGGCAGCTTCCTCTTGTTTGTTAGGATGACTAATTTAAGCATGGATTTCTATACACTATTAACTATACAATAAGAAAATAATTCATAATTCATCATTATTATTAATATCACAATTTGGGATTATGAATACAATAGATCTCTGTCCACGTATGTAGATTAAATGATGTTTTGGAGTACCGTAAGGAGATTTTTTCTTACAGTTGAGATGAATAAGATTTTTTCGCGTTTATTAAAAGTTTTTAATTTAAGCACTAGGAATGGAGATTTATAGTAGGAAGTGCTTCCTGCTTAATGAACCTTACACGTTGTGATATTTGATACATATTGTAATATCTTAATTTATTCGGTTATTGTTGCAAGAAATATAATCTTCTAATACAAACGATTATTGGTCGGACTTTTTATAATTAGATCCACTAATAGGCTACAATACGAAGTCAAACGTTTACTTTTTTGTTTATAATTGTCATATCCTTTGGGGAAAATCTAAAGAGGAGGTCCAAAAGAGAAAATATTCTACAAGCACTTAGTAATTTAAGAAAATTTTAGAAATGGCCACACCCAAAACTTCCATTACCTTACTAGACAAACTCTAAATTCGTGAATGTTGATTTCCATTTTAAATATCTCAAAGGACATAGGGATATCAAGGAAGGTCCAACTTTTTTTTGGGTAATATTTAAGGGTGTCTAATAGGTCGGGTAAGCCCGCTTTCGGGTCGGCCCAGACCGGTTGAAATTAGAATCGGTCAGAACCGGTATAAGGGGGCCGGGTGGAACTGGGTTAAACGGTAGGGGTTTGGTCCGTTCACCTATTTTCAACCAATTAATCGGATCGATCAAATCCGGTCAACAGAAATACTATAAAACCGGTTGAACAGAATCGGACCGGACTTGACCGACCCAAACTGGTTAACAGCTAGTGTTTTTTTTTTTAAAAGAAATTGTTGTTGGGCAACCATGTTAACCGTTGGCAACCACCTGCCAAGGAACCGTTGCCCAACGACTGATTTGCACAATTAGCCCTTGTTGGGCCTTTTTTTTTTTTTAAATTAACACTTTTATAATTACAAATTTAACCCTTTGAAAAACTATAAATCCTCCTCCCCCTCTTTATTTCTTCACTCATCTCTCATTTCACAATCTCAATTATCATACTATCCCATTCTTCAATCTTTACCTAAAGTGCAATCAACTATCTAGCTCTTTTTTTTTTTAAATTTAATTTATCGTAGTATTTATTATTTGAAGTTTGAACAACTAAACTTCAAAATTGGAACAATTAACATTTCTTCGTGGTAACATTGGAGTTGCGAAATCATAAAGTGCTCAATTTATTATGGAATTCGGTGCACTCCCTCCAAATCTTTCTCTAATTTACTATTTTATTTACATATTTTATTGTTGCTACTAGTTAAATTTTTACAGTATGTTTAATGCTGCAAAAAGAGTTTGTAATAAGGTTATTAATCGCGAAAATAAAAAAAGAGATAGTATTTCTACTTCAGCATCTGGTAGTAATTTAAATGACTATACAAATATTCCTGAAACATTACTTAATAATAATATAGATTATAAACAATTCTAGGAAGATTTCGGTATAGAAGATAATGAATTAGAAATGGAAGATGAGATACTACTTACACCTAGTAGTGTTGGAGCTGGTAATAGGGGTAGTAGTAGTAGACCACTGTGGCCCCAACTAGTAATCGAAGAAAAAGAAGCAATGTTTGGAAATTTTTTGACGAAATAGAAGGTACTAATAGAGTTAAATGCAAACTTTGTAATGATACTTTTAAACATAAGACTGAAGGACAATTAAGGGGGACTAGGACACTTAGTAGATAAATCAAGCAACTCTAAACCATACTACTGGAGGTCTTATGAAATATGATAAAATGAAGGATCGTGAGGAGTTAGCAAAAAGATTGCTTTGGATTTTGTACCTTTTTCTTTTGCTTCTTCGTCATATCTTATTATGTATATTCAAAGGATTTATAATTTTTTATATAAAGGTATCCCTAAAAGTACTTGTAGATCTAATATCTTTAGACTTCATGGACAATATCAAGCATACATATGTTATTTGTTTTAGCAACATTCCTTGTAGAGTTTCTCTAACTTCTGATATTGGTCATGCTGTTAATGAAAATAATTATGTGACAACTACATGTCATTGGATAGATGATAATTATAATATTCAAAAACGTATTATCGCTTTAAAATATGATGAAGATCAGAGTCATACTGCTACGTTTATTGTGAACACCTAATTTTTGACCGAATTTGGATTTTCACTCTATGTATTTTAGTTTTGTTTTATTTTTTTATATACAAGATAAAAATATAAATTTTAAAAGGTCAATTATTACTATTGATATTATTTTTTAAATTAATTTTTTATTTTTTTTAAAAAATCCGAAAATATTAAATATTTTTTTAATTTTGATTGGTTTTAAATAATTAAAAAAGTAAATAAAGTTGGAATTAAAAAAAATAAAAGATAAAAGTGGCTAAAAATTTTAAAAAATCAAAAGTAAAAGAAAGTTGAATTTTTAAAAGAAAAGTAAAAGAAAGTGGCCTTTTCTTTTAAAAAATAAAATAAAGTGGAAAATTAAAAAAATAAAAGTAATTTAAGTTGGAATTTTAAAAATAAAAGTAACTGGGATTTTTTTTTCTAAAAAAATAAAAGCCATTTTTAAGTGGGATTTCTTTTAATTAAAAAATAATAAATTAATAAAATATATTTTTTTAAAATCTAAATTTTTTGAAAGTTTTGCTATAAATAGAAGAGATAATTTAGGAAGAGAGGGGGAGGAAAAAATAGAGGAGAAGAAAAAGAAGGGGTGGAGAGAGGAGTATACATTCCATATATACTCTGGATACACTGGATATACATGGCAGAATTGTGGTGTTGTTATTGTATGCTACTGCTACTTTGCTGATTTTCTTCTTCTTTTGCTTCCAATACCAGGTACATGACTGTAACTTTGTCGATATTGTAAGCTGAAATGTGAAAGCATGAATACATATGAAGAATGGAACTTTGAAGTTTTAATTTAGCTTTTTATTTGTTTCTTTTACTAATTGTATTTAGGTTATTTTATGTATTATTATTCTGTAAATTTCTATCGCTTTGCATAACTAGGCATATTGTAGTGATGTATTAAATAATACAATATTCTAGTTTGGTTATTAGGTATTATATGTTTAAGCATGCTCATCACTGTCAAACTGTTTAATAATTGGAATAAGAGGAAAATAACATAAGATGATCTTTAATGAATCGGCTTGGTAATACTGGTTAGTTCATTAACTATGAAGGTTTTAATATTGTCAATAATAGGTTAATTGCATGTAGCTAAATTTACTTAAAACATGAATTTGAATTATTTTTGTGAATTAGGTATTAAGGCATGATTTGAGTTCAAACAAGACGAGATAACATTTAAAGTTTAATAAATTTTCGAATAAGCATAAGTGATTAAGGGTAATTCTAGTTTCAAATATTTGTAAATAATTAATTCCAACGTTTCAAGTCATCTAACAATGTGAGTTTAAACTAGTTATAGGATAATTATTTTCTTTTGAATATATTATTTGTCGATTCCGTATTTTTTTTTAATTTCAAAATTTTAGTAATATTTCTTTTTATTAACATCTGTCTTAATCAAGCAATTAATATGTTACGGTTTTTTTAAGTATGTAATTAATTAGGATTTTTCTCTTTTATTTTAGAGATAAATTTAATAAAAAATGTAGTCACTTTGGGATTATCCTTATATAAAAAAAATGAGATGAGTGTCACGACCCAAAATCTACTATGGTCGTGATGGCGCCTATCGTGTTACAAGGAAATCCTATTCCCAAAATGTTATTACTAAATCGATAATAAGAATTTAATAAAACATTTTCAACATTTGAATTTCTCAGAAACTAAATCAACTCCAAATATAATTAATATAAAATACGGAAAAGAGTCCCAAACATCGAGATGTTACTAAGTCATGAGCGTCTAAAACTAGGAATTAAGAAATATAATTGTCTAAAATAAGAAATGACAAGATGATTAACAAGGTCATGCGGACGCTAACAACTACCTTGCAGTCTTCAAAGATAGTCGGTGTGAACTCACCGATCGTCGCGCTCTAACTCACCTGGATCTGCACATATAGTGCCGGGTGTACTGTGAGTACTACCACCTCAGTAGTAACAAAAATAACTAAGGAACTGAGCAGTAGTGATGAGCTGAGAAAAGTAGTCCAATTATTTATTTTCACAATTTACAATAAACATGAATAAATAGGTAAATTTCATAAACCAACAAATATCACAAAGAAATAATTAGGTAAGTGCAGTGGCAACTGCCATCGTTGTGCCAGCAATTCAAGCTGAGTCTTTCCAGATTACTAACAACATGCTTCACTTGTTGCAAAACAAGGGATTATTCTCCGGGTCTCAGGTTGAAGATCCACAGCAGCACCTCAAGAACTTTCTATCAATATGCAAAACACAAAGGCAACCGAATGTAACTCCGAAAGCTATCAGATTACTACTTTTTCCATTCTCAGTTACAGGAGCAGCACAGATATGGCTAAACTCACTCCCAATAAACTCCATTACAACTTGGGATGAGTTAGTCAAACAATTCCACAACAAGTTTCATCCACCCAAAAAAACAGCTCAACAAATTGATGAGATTGTGAGCTTCAAGCAGAAACCACTGGAAACACTACATGAAACTTGGGGCAGATTCAAAGGCATGCTTGTTATGTGTCCTCACCATGGAATCCCTGAACAGATGTTGGGTCAAAGGTTCTACATGGGACTTTCAGATAGTATGAAGAACATTGTAGATGCTTCAGCAGGTGGGGCTTTTCTGAGCAAGACTTGGAGAGAGGGCCAAAATTGATTCACGTCCAAGCAATGGTCGTAGTCAATATAACTTGGTCTAATAAGTCCAAGATCGATCCCACGGAGAATTAACCTACCAATTGCAACTTTCACAACCCCAAAAGAACTTCCGAATCAAGTTCCCAAACTTTGAATATATATTTGTGTGTTTTCAAACAACTACTTTGCAAGAATTAAAGAATGCTTTAAACGAAAGAATTGAATATTGAATAATATAATATAGAGAAAGACTAAGGTGTTGATTTCCCCTATTGATGGAATCCCTTATCGTTATGCTCTTACAAATTGTTAATATATTCTATCAATCATGAACGCTATGTGTATCGTAACCCTCTCCCGAGCAATTACAATAATTTACTAGTGCACTCTTCCGAGCTACCCTAGCTAGCTTTAATTTGAATAGTTCACTTTAGATTGCACTCAAGACTTCGTTATTCCTAACCCCGTCTTTACGCCTAAAATTATAGATTCCTCTAATAACCTAGGTGTGGTGTTGTTCAACAATAAACCTAAATATGCACTCTTTTCCAAGTTATGCACACTAAATAGGCACCGCTAATTGGGAGCTCTACCAATTAACTATAATAAGAATGAAGTTGAACAAATAGAAATTTAAATCACAATTTGTAATCACATAAACGATAAGTTCATCTATCAATAGGTTCCATCAAAACCTTAGAAAAGAATTTAGCTACTCATGCTTGAAGAAGCAAGAATAATAATTGAAATCATAAAGAATTACTTGATATAAAAATAAAGAAAGAGTTTGAGAGGAATCTCTCCTACTAAAACCTTGCAAAAGTATTGAAGAAATAAAGTACATGCCTCTATGGGGCAAACTAGGAGTTTATATAGAGTTTTAGGGCTTAAAAACTAAGTTAGAGTCCAACTGGGATTACTGCCGCTGGGACTTCCGCGGTTCGTTCGCGGCCGCGAGCGGACCGCGAACAGTCAAACTTCAGAGGCCTTCTTTTTCGCGGTTCATCCGCGGCCGCGAGTGGACCGCGGATGAACAGTACTTCTGTTTCTTCACTGCTTCGTCCAGACCTCTTCACTTTAGCTCTTCTCTTGGCCTTTTCATCAACCTATGACTTCAAAATAGCTTTTTATGGCATCCAATGCATCACATGTACCTGTAAAACACAATCGAACACTAATCAAAGCATTTTGTCCTCGTAACAACATTAATCTCATAATAAAGTGTGATTATTTAGAGTATAATTATAGTCAAATTTACCTATTATCATGCAGCAACAACAAAAGTAAATGCAACCTCATAGCAATGTCACTCCATCACTCAGCACTCGCACTCAACACTCTACGCTCACTGGGGATGTGTATAGATTCCGGAGGGGCCCCCAAAGCCCAAGTGCTAAGAATGGACAACTCACATGCCATTATATCAATACCTGGATCCGCACGGTCAACTCACATGCTACGCGGACAACTCACGAGCTATGGTATTAATACCTGGACCCGCACGCTTAACTCACGTGCTACACGGACAACTCACGCACTATGGTATTAATATCCTCACAACCAGGCCCTCGGCCTCACTCAATCATGTACCTCACTAGCCTCACCATCATCAACAAACAAGGGAACACAGTCCACATCAAGTATCACAACATATTAACGAATAATAGATACTGAGGTAAACAAGTACAATAATTTCTATGACTGAATACAAATAAAGTGAGCATAAAATAATTAAGCCTAATCATGATCTCTAACATAAAGACATACAAGTTCAACAATAAGTAACTACGTAAACACAGATGATGGCCATAGGGCCTCACGGGATGGACCAAGTCTCAATCCCTCGCAGTGCACACCCACACGCTCGTCACCTAGCGTGGGTATCACCACCAAACAATCACATGATATTAATTTCTCCAGGTTTATACCCTCAAAGCCAGAGTTAAAACTGTTACTTACCTCAACAACGTAAAATCCTTCTCCGAAATGCCCTCGTCTTTAGACTCGGTCTCCACAAATGCCAAATCTATATAAAATCAGAATAATACTAATATTCTTGTCCCGAAATAACAATCCTAGAGTATAGGGTGGAGAAGTACGCTACGGTAATTTATAAACAAACATTCTGAAAATTTGAGAAAAATAGTTTAATTGCCCACTCAAGTATAAACTAATCAGTTTTGTACCTATTATTATATTCAATCATCATTATTATAAATATGTATCCTCTCATTGTTACCTAGTATCTTATGAAACATTGAATCTATTAATTAGAATAACTACAACCCAAAACTGTTATTAACATAGGAAATACTTTTTCGCAGTATGCTATCAATTCCAATTATCAACGTCTCCGTAATTAGATGGAACATGTACCATCGTAGTAAAAACAATGTGATACCTAATAAATTAGTTTCTTCGTCAAAGGATTCTCGCTGCTAACTATCCAAAAGATTCTTGCAACTCATCGCCAACCTCCTCTTGCCGCTGTCATTGTTTATACTATTTCTACTGATTGTTTTATCTCTTAATCAACCAAGAAATTGATATTTTATATCCCTAGGTCAAACGTGGCAGCGCCCCTTTTAAGAGAATGGGCTTAGCCCACTTCTTTTTCTTTAATAGTCTTGAAGCACAACTACAAAATTTAACTAGTAGCTCCTTATTATACAATATCTTCTATCATAATAAATTTAATTTCACAAGCTTAGTATTTCACCTAATAATTATAAATTAAATATATTCTCCACTTTTCACAACTAATAGGTATACCAAAAAAATGGGTTTATATATTTCGGACGCACTCATATGTCTATCACTCAATGTAGCTAATCGACTCATAAAAATCAAAATTCGAATTCGTTTACTCATAAGTCAACTTCAGTTTGACTTTTCTAAATTAGATTTCTAACTAAGAGACTAAGTGATCATTTCACTCCAAATAACTCTGAACCCAAACTTACCAACTTGATACAATTTAATACAGCTGAACAACATATAAAGAAGAAGAAATAGGAGAAACGAGACTATAACTCTCAGAACGACTGACCGGGTCGTTAGAATGAGTCTCGCCAAATAAAATGCACAAGCTGCGGGGCCCTCGATAATTGAATATAATAATTGTATAGACTTCGGGATATGCCGTCTTAGAAATTTCACGGCACTCTCAAAAATAATAACCTTAGACTTTAGGTGCGTACTTTAATAATGTTATCTCCCTAAACTCGGGTGCACATTTATGTGACCCAAATCCAAATATCAACGGGGTCAAAATGTATCGATAATCACAGGTGCATTGACTGCAACGTGGATCGAGATACATTTTCACAATGTTGCAATTCTCTGTAAAATAATAATAATAATAATAATAATAATAATAATAATAATAATAATAATAATAATAATAAGAGCATTTAAAAGTTAATATTTGCACATAAGTTCATAATTGTCAAAAATCAGATAATTAAGCCGAATATAACAGTTGAGCGATCGTGCTAGAACACGGAACTCGGGAATGCCTAACACCTTCTCCCAAGTTAATAGAATTCCTTATCCGGATTTCTGGTGCGCGGAATGTTAAACATAGTCAATTTTTTCCTCGATTCGGGATTCAAACCGGTGACTTGGGACACCATAAATCTTTCAAGCGGCGACTCTGAAATTAAATAACGAATCCCGTTCTGATTGTCCTTTAATTGAAAAACTCCTTGCGCCCTCGCGTGTAGCGTAAAAAAGGAGGTGTGACAGCTCTGGCGACTCTACTGGGGACAAGAAAACCCAGAACCACTGGTTTAGGGTTAGAAGTTTGAACTTATGATAAATTATTGTATTTTGTGTTATTATTTGATATATTCATATTATCTGTGCTTAATGTGCAAAATGATGCTTATTACAGCTTTGATATTTTGTGAACTGAACATAAACTGTGTTGAAACCCATCTCCTCTCTAAGTCTTCTAAATCATGAAGAAGGGTGCGCTTCGTGTGACTTCTTTTTTTGTATAGAGTCTATTCCAATTTTAGAACGAGGTTCAGATAAGTTGCAAAGCCGGTAAGCTTCAGTATTCCCGATACGCTGACCCCCTCGGCTCGAGTTGTCCACTCGGGTAAGCCAGGTCTAGAACAATAAACCCAGGTTTTAAACCTAAAATAACAAAGCCTCATGTCGGATCCCTAGTAGAAACGTTTATTTGCATCGTGTGCATTTGACTTAGGGGACCCAACACAGGGGTCTGTGTTGGGTCCGTCTAGGACAGGTGTACCCAAAAATAAAATAATCCATCCTGATGCATCGTACGTGCTACTTGCGCACCTATTTGTCTCGGCTTGCATGATTGACCAGCCTCTAAAAAATGAAAAACAAAAGAGAGTAAGATATAGGTATTTGGGGTTCCGAATTCAAGCTTAAATAAATTGTTATAATTGGCTTTGTTTTATCTAATTGTTGCAGCTCAAATGTGCTAAATATTGTTTTATTGCTTTGATATTTTATGAATTGTATATAAATTGCTACGAAATCCCTTCTCTTCTCACCTTCGGGGATGTGCTTACTGGTTAAGACTCCCAATTCTGTTAGTGTCTTATCCTAAAATAAAAAAGAGGTCGGACAAGTTACAATGCCAGACGATCCCGCGGGTCCCCGGTACGTAACCCCCTCCTCGACTCGAGTTGTCCGTTCGGCTACACTGTCACGACCCCAAAACCCGACCGTGATGGCACCCAGCACATTTCTAGGCCAGCCTGACCGACCACATTTATAATACAGAGCTACCAGCTCTCACTTTACACTTTTAGCATTTAACAGTGTAAGAAATGATATAAAATCTAGCACAAATTGTAAAAATATCCCAAAATAGTATAACATCTCCCACTGAATCAGGAGTCATAAGTCATGAGCCTCTACCAGAATACAACTATAATACTGTATACAACTGTGACTACAAGTGCAGAAAAGTCTAAAGATAAGATAAGATAAAAGGAGATGCCAGGTCCTGCGGACGCTAGCAGCTACCTCGACAGTCCGGATAAAGCACTCTGAGCAGCTGGGGAGTCAGCCCTGCTGTGATATACCTGGATCTACACACAAGGTGCATGGAGTAGTGTGAGTACTTCCAACTCAGTGGTAATAAGCACGGGTAAGACAGCAAAGATAAGAGCACCCAATAAAGCACTAAGCAAGGTTATCCAATAATATCTTTTACCATGATTAACATGAACAGTCTCAGAACCAACAATATCAGCTAAATTGTACAACAAGTATATCTAAATGCAATGTAAATGCATGAACATGACCGCTACAGCGCGTAGCCCGATCCATTTGAGTACCCGCGCTCACTATGGGGGTTCAGACTCCGGAGGGGCTCCTACCGCCCAAGTGCAATATCAATGATATGATGCGGCGCGCAGCCCGATCCACTATCAGTCCAGCTACATGCACTGCAAGCCTCACAGGCACAGAAATATCATTTGAAACCTCTTTTTATCAATAACAATAGAAAATAGTGTTTCAGAAATACCAGAGTTTGAAGAATAATTTTTAGACAGTGTTAACTCTGGACTGATATCATAATAACATGCTATAATCATGAAAACTATGATAACGATCCTCACGAGATCCAAATAACTGGCTCACAGCCCAAAGATATCCACAACCATCCAAGTAGGAGGTTTACCGACTCAATAATAGCCAACAATACAATATAATATTATACAGTCGGACTAAGCCATAGTCCGCAATCATAATCAACCTCGCACTCACACTAGAGTACGTGTCTCGCCTCTATATAGCGTCACATAGTGATATACCAGGGTTTCGAACTCGCTGGTCATCACCCACACCCATTACTCACCTCGACTCGGCTCGAAAACTAGTCCGCAATGCCCTTGCCACTAGAATCGGCCTCCACGGGTGCAGAATCTGATAAAAACCAATAGGAATACATCAAAATAGGCTAAAGGAACATAACCCCATCGAAACAACTCGAATTACACCAAACATCACAAACTTGCCAAAACCTGACCCCCGGGCCCGCTTCTTGAAAAATTACAATTATATTTTCAAAATCCTTATCTCGACACGAGTCCATGCATATAAAGTTTATCAAAATCGGACTCTGTTTGCCCATTCATATCAGTAATTTTCAATAACCCAGGCTTACAACAAAAATCCTCCATTGATACACCTTAATTCCTCCAATTTGAGAGGTTAACTCTATAATTTATCAATGTATTAACATAAATTGAGTCCATGAGTGCTTACCTGATGAATTCCCTCGATTTCCTCCTCAAAATCGCCTAAATCTCCTCTTAGTTCGAAGCCTCAAATGTGATATAACTTCTAAAATTTCGAACTCTTCTATTCATTAATCACTAACGACTTTTCGCTTCTGCAATACATTACTCGCTTAAGCGAGACAGCTTCTGCGATTAAGAGGTCGCTTTTATGACCCATGCTGAAGCCCAAGACCACTTCTGCGGTATAATTTTTGCCCCTGCGAGTCCGCTTAAGCGGATCACCTTCCGCTTCTGTGAGCCTACCCAACATGCCCATTTCCGCTTCTACGGAACTCTTCACGCGCCTGCGATTCCGCTCATGCGGCCAATCGTCTGCTTCTACGGGATTTCCACTGACAGCCCTGGATTTCATTTGCGATCATGATGTCGCTTCTGCGGAGCCGCTTCTGCGGTTCCCCATCCGCATAAGCGAAACCTCTGATGTAATACACACCAGCAGTTATAAAACTCCAAAATTCATCCGTTTCACCCTCCAAAAGCATCCCGAAGCCCCCGGGACCTCAACCAAAAATACAAATCCACTCAAAATCATCACACAAACTTTTCCCAATCATAAAAACGTACCCTCAAACACACAATCATCAAATTAAGGCTGGTTCAAGCCTAAGATTCAACCAAAACTTCTGAAACCTACATTCTATCAAAAACCCCACCAAACGATGTCCGAATGACCTGAAAATTTGTAGACATAACCAAAATCACCTAACGAAGCTACTGCAACTGTCATAATTTTATTCTGACTCCCGGATCAAAATCTCTCCTATCGATCGGATTTTGCCAAAATTCCAACTTAGTCAATTCCAGCCTATTTTTACACCGGACCTCCAAATTCAATTTCGATCGCTCCCCTAAGTCAAAATCACCTCCAAAAACTAGCCGAATAATCAGAATTCAATTCCGAGCCCTCTAACCACATAGTCAACTTCAGGTTGACTTTTTAGAAATAAGCTTCACTTAAAAAGACTATATGCCTTATTTTTAACTTGAATTAATCCCAATTCACCCGATAGACTCTAACACATATATAGAAACATGAAACACATAAATAAAGGGGTAACGGGGTGATAAATCTTATGACGACGGGCCGGGTTGTCATATTCTCCCCAACTTAAGCAAATACTCGTCCTCGAGCGGGTCAAGTAACATACCTGGAGACTCAAATAAGTGAGGATATCTGCTCCGCATCTCCTGCTCAATCTCCCAAGTGGCCTCTTCCACGGGCCAACCTCTCCACCGAACTTTCACTGATGCAATGTCCTTTGACCTCAATTTTCTCACGTGACGACCATATATAGTTATAGGCTCCACATCATAGGTCAAGTCATCATCAAGCTGAATAGTAATGAAATCCAACGCGTGCGATAGGTCGCTAACATATTTCCGGAGCATAGATATATGAAACACTAGATGAACTCCCAATAGACTGGGTGGCAAAGCAAGCATATAGGCCACCTCTCCAATCCTCCCGAGAATCTCAAAAGGGATAATGAATCTCGGACAGGCGAAACCTTTCTTCCCAAATCTCATGACACCTTTCATAGGCGAAACCTTCAGTAAGACCTTCTCACCTACGGAATAAGACACATCCCGAACCTTCCGGTCCGCATAACTCTTCTGGTGAGACTGGGCTGTGTGAAGTCTCTCCTGAATCACCTTCACCTTATCCAAAGCAGAACTACGCTAGTTTGATTCTCACTGGATGTGGGATACGTAGGCAACCCACATCGGGTCCAACCTCCACTTTTGCAAAAATAGCCAAAAATGTTAAAATTTTAGCTTTTGCCAAAAATAAGTCGGGTGATGCCACTTTTGTAAAATATATCCGAATGTTCCCAAAAGGGACGCGGAAAGGCTGACTTTGCATAAACGCCCACCTGTGGTCATTTTGTAGATTACGGTTGACCCACATAACCTTAAAATCTTCATCCCTGAGGCGCTTAAAGGCCGTGTTTTCAATATAGGGTTTTATTTTGAAAAACAAGAAAAAAAAATCATAAATAAGTCGGGTGACGTCGTTTTATCAAAAATGGCCGAATGTTCCCGAAGGGGACGCAGGAAGGCTGTCTTTGCATAAACGACCACCTTTGGCCATTTCTTTCGGATTTTGACCTGTTAGCTAATGCATCCTTAAAATCTTCATCCCCGAGGTGTTGAAAGGATGTACTTTTAAACTTAGATATTTTATTTTTATTTTAAAAAAAAAAGAGTTAGTGGGCATGTGAATGCCATTTGGATTTTGGTCAAAATAAGTCGAGCCAGCTTCGGTAGTGTATTGAACCGTTCTCGCCGAGATAACCTTAGAGTATCTTTCAGTTGTCAAAAGGTTATTTTCGTAAAAATGGACAAGTTTGTAAAATAATCCTTCCCGGGCTTAAAATTCATGTGAAATTGAGAAGGGACCACTAGCATTTGCAAAAAATAGCCATTTGCTTAAAATTGGCATATAGGGGAAGGAATCTGTCAGATTGTTTTTGAATTTGTAATTCTTTTGATTAGAGTGTGCGTGTTGCTTGATTATCGAGTCTGTGGGTCGTCTTTTCGTCAAAGTCTGTTAATTTGATCCGTTTTTGAACCTTTCTTTTAAAATCAAAGTTTGTTTTTGTTATGAAAAACTAAAAAAAAATTATTTTATTGTTGTTTGCCTTTTATCTGCGCGAACTACGCAAGGCCTGATTCATACGGGGTCATGATATGTAGGCAATCTCCATAAGATTCGACCATAAAAAAAAGCCAAAAAAAAATTAAAAAATGGAAAAGAAAAAAAAAGTTTTAATAAGGACTAACTGAGTCCACACATAAAAAGAAAAAAACAAAAGTGAAAAGTTTTGATAATACTTGTCACGACCCTTGTTCACCAATCGTGAACATGTCATGACGGCACCCAGTCCCCTAGACTAGGTAAGCCTACACATTGCGGAATATACAAGTTTATGAACTTTAAATAAGAAATAGCGGAAAAATGATATAAATAGGAATGTAATCTGTGCCGCTTGGCACATACACTCGTCAAACACACTGTATACATACCACCAAGACCCGGAATCCCACGGGTAACACAGACTAAAAGAGAAATACAACTGTGGCTCTATGTGTAAAGAGTATCTAAACAACGAAATGAAGGAAAAACATCTACTAAAACTATTAGAATAAAAAGAGGGCCTCCGGATCCGCGGACGTAGCAGATCATACCTCGAGGTCTCCAAATGTGCTGCTGATATCACCTAGTATGGGCCTGTCCTGATGTACCTGGATCTGCATAACAAAAGTGTGCAGAAGAGTAGCATGAGTACACCTCGGCGATACTCAGTAAGTGCCAAGCCTAACCTCGATGGAGTAGTGACGAGGAAGGTCAGGGCCCTACTGAAAGAACAATAACAAAATGATAATAATAATAATAATAATAAGCAGTTTGAATAATAATAATAAATCTGAAATAACAACAATAAAGTGATTATCGTAACCGTCTACAATTAAGCTAACAACAAGTAACAAAACTCAATCAGCAAGTCCAGAACCTATGGGAATTGAACCCACAGTCCCACTCTATAATCAACAATCCAGGAGCTACGAGAATTTAACCCGCAGTCCCAATAACAGTATCTCTGGGTCTCCGGGAATCGAACCTGCAGCCCATGCCTCAGTACCTCAATATGTGTCTCAATGATCTCAGGATCTCTGGAAATCGAACCCGCAGCCCTTGGATCTCCGGGAATCAAACCCATAGTCCACAAACAACATCACTCCGAGTCTCTGGGAATCGAAACCACAGCCCTGGGATCTCCGGGAATCGGACCCGCAGTCCACCAACACAACAAATAAAGGAAACACACAGAGAAAATATAATATGCTTAACTACAACTTTACCAAAACTAGTGCCAACAATTATCAAGAAGTTCAAGTAAGACATTTAGGCAACTAGACAGTAAAATCCTATATAATCATGCTTTTCTAACTAATATCGGGTAAAAGTAACGATTTAATCAGCTAAGAGCAGGAATATCACTAATCGGACAATTCAAGTAAAGTGTGTTACAACAACCAGCGCATGTACACGTCCGTCACCTCGCGTACAAGGCATTTAAACTATCACATAATATCCTAGGGGTGAAAGTTCCCCCAGACGAGGTTAGACAAGCCACTTACCTCCACTCCGGTACAAAACCGCTAAGAGACAACTCTCTTGCCGTGAATGTCGGCCTCCACAGGCATAGTATCTGATAAAAATCAATAGAATCACATCAAAATAGGCCAATTAGGCATTACCCAACCAAAACAATTCAAAATACACCAAAACCCACAAGTTGCCAAAACCCGACTTTCGGTACGCTTCTCGAAAAATAACGAAAGTTATATATTCAGGTTCCTTATCTCAATATGAGTCCGTGCATATAACATTTATCGAAATCGGACTCTGTTTTCCCATACAAATCAATGATTTTCTAAAATTTAGGCCTAGGGCTCAAACCCACCTTAAATCTTCTATTTTCAGAGAAATAACAAAGGATTTCATGATAAAATAATGTAATTAAGCCACAAAACTTACCTCCGACGAACACCCGATGATTTGCTAGCAATTTCCCGTGAGTCTCTCTCTCTAGAACTCAAAATTTGTGTTTTGGGGTGTGAAACCCGCGACTGGTTCTGTTCTGGTTTTTTTAATTCACTGCCTGGAAATTTCCTTCATTGCGTTCGCGTTGCCTTTCACGCGTTTGCGATGCTCTGACCAAAATACCCTTCGCGAATGCGACCTGCCTCACGCGTTCGCGATGTATAACTCCGCAGCCGTCCAAGATCCCTTCTACTCGAACGCGTCCGCGATCCACTCGAACGCGATGCCCCAAAAACTCCTCATATGCGAACGCGACCTTTACCCACGCGAACGAGATGCTTTACAGTTTTCCCCTTACGCGAACACAAACCTACCCTCGCGAACGCAATGCACCACAGAATCCAGCCTACGCGAACGCGGGCCTTGCCCTCGCAAACGCGATGGCTAAATTTCTGCCCAGTGATCTGCACTTTTATGCAGAATTTTTTTTATGTTTCAAAATGCCGGATGATGGTCCGGATTCACCCCAAGGCCCCCGGGACCCCAACAAAAACCACCAACATACTCCAAAACATGATACAAACTTGTTCCAATCCTCAAAACACGTCTAACGACATCAAAACCCATAATTCACATCGAATTCAAGCCTAAATTCCTTAAAACTTTCTGAATTACACATTCGATCTAAAACCCGACCAAACGACGTCCGAATGACCTGAAAATTTGCGGACATATCCAAAATCACATAATGAAGCTACAGAAATTGTTGGAATTCCATTCCGACCCCGAATCAAAATCTCACCTATCGTTCGGATTCGCCAAAATTTCAAACTTCGGCATTTCAAGCCTAATTGAGCTACAGACCTCCAAAATACATTCCGAACGCGCACCCAACCCCGAAATCACCCAACGAAGCTAGTGGAACCATCGGATTTCCATTCCGAGGTCGTCTTAAAACTGTTCTGACTACGGGCCATTTTCCAACTATAAAGCTTCTATTTAGGGACTAAGTATCCCAAAACACTCCGAATTGCAGAACCGACCCTCCCGACAAACCACAATAGCAGAAATGAACTTAGGGGAATAGTTAAATTGGGGATCGGGGCATAATTTTATAAAACGACCGGCCGGGTCGTTACATCTTCCCATACTTAAAAGATTCGTTCGTCCTCGAACGAGCATAGAAAATATACCCGGAGTGGTGAAAAGATGAGGGTACTGGCTGCGCATATCCTGCTCGGTCTCCCAAGTCGCCTCCTCGACCGGCTGAACCCACCACTGAACCTTTACTGAAGCGATGTTCTTTGACCTTAGCTTCCTAACTTGCCTGTCTAGAATGGCTACTGGCTCCTCAATATAAGACAGATCCTCGTCTAGCTGAACAGAAGTGAAACCCAACATATACGACGGGTCGCCATGGTATCTCCGGAGCATAGAGACATGAAATACGGGATGGACTCCAGCTAGGCTGGGAGGTAAGGCTAACTCATAAGCAACCTCCCCAACATGCCTCAAAATCTCAAAAGGGCCAATAAATCTAGGACTCGGCTTCCCCTTCTTCCCAAAATGCATAACGCCCTTCATGGGCGAGACTCGAAGCAGAACCCGCTCGCCAACCATAAAAGCCACATCGCGAACCTTCTTGTCCGCATAACTCTTCTGTCTAGACTGGGCTGCACGAAGTCTGTCCTGAATCACCTTGACCTTGTCCATTGCATCCTGGACCATCTCAGTACCTAGCAGCCTGGCCTCGCCCGGCTCGAACCAACCCACGGGAGACCTGCACCTCCTACCATATAGAGCCTCATACGGTGCCATCTGAATACTGGACTGGTAGCTGTTGTTATAAGCAAACTCCACCAATGGAAATAAGTGATCCCATGAACCTCCAAACTCAATCACGCACGCACGAAGCGTATCCTCCAAAATCTAAATAGTGCGCTCGGACTGACCATCAGTCTGGGGATGAAACGTTGTGCTCAACTCCACCCGAGTGCCTAACTCCTGCTGTACCGCTCTCTAGAACCGTGAAGTGAACTGAGTGCCTCTATCTGAAATGATGGAAACTGGAATACCATGCAGCCGAACTATCTCCCTGATATAGATCTCCGCTAGTCGCTCCGATGAATAAATAGTGCTCACCGGTATAAAATAGGAGGACTTGGTCAGCCGATCCACAATAACCCAAATGGAATCAAACTTCCTAACAGTCTGTGGAAGCCCAGATACAAAGTCCATGGTGATGCGCTCCCATTTCCACTCTGGAATCTCAATCTGCTGCATCAAACCACCCGGACGCTGATGCTCATACTTCACCTGCTGGCAGTTGAGGCATCTGGAAACATAATCAACTATATCTCTCTTCATCCGCCTCCACCAGTAATGTTGTCTCAAGTCCTGATACATCTTCGCGGCACCCGGATGGATGGAATACCGTGAGCTATGGGCCTCTGCTAAAATCAGCTCTCGAAGATCATCTACATTGGGCACACAAATACGCCCCTGCATCCTCATAACTCCATCATCCCCAATGGTAACATCTCGAGCATCACTACGCCGAACTCTATCCTGGAGGACAAGCAAATGAGGGTCGTCGAACTGATGCTCCCTGATGCAGTCAAATAGAGAAGACCGAGAAACTACACAAGCCAGAACCCGGTTGGGCTTCGAAAGATCCAACCTAACAAACTGCCTGGCTAAAGCCTGAACATCTATCGCCATAGGCCTCTCTGAAGCTGGTAGATACGCCAAACTCTCCAAACTCTCTGCCCGATGACTCAAGGCATCGGCAACCATATTAGCCTTGCCCGGATGATAGAGAATAGTCATAGTCTTTCAGTAGCTCCAACCATCTCCTCTGACGCATATTCAGGTCCTTCTGTTTAAGTAAGTGCTGCAAGCTCCGGTGATCAGTGTAGATCTCACAAGGAACCCCATACAAGTAATGACGCTAAATCTTCAAGGCGTGAACAATGGAAGCTAGCTCCAGATCATGAACAAGATAGTTCTTCTCATGTACCTTCAGCTGTCTGGACACGTAGGCAATCACCCTATCGTCCTACATCAATACCGCACCGAGTCCAACTCGTGAGGCATCATAATATACTGTATAGGACCCCGAACCTGTAGGCAACATCAATATAAGGGCCGAAGTCAAAGCTATCTTGAGCTTTTGAAAGCTCGCCTCACACTCATCCTGTCCACTGAAAAGGGGCACCCTTTTGGGTCAATCTGGTCATAGGTGCTGCAATCGAAGAGAACTCCTCTACAAAACGACGGTAATAGCCCGCCAAACCAAGGAAACTACGAATCTCAGTAGCGGAGGAGGGTCTGGGCCAACTCTGCACGGCCTCCACCTTCCTCGGATCTACTCGAATACCATCACTAGACACCACGTGGCCCAAAAATGCCATTGAACCCAACCAGAATTCACATTTAGAGAACTTGGCATATAGTTGCTTCTCCCTCAGAATCTAAAGCACTATCCTCAAATGCTGGTCGTGCTCTTCCCGACTCCGGGAATATACTAGAATATCATCAATGAAAACAATCACGAACGAGTCCAAATATGGCATGAACACACTGTGCATCAAATGCATAAAGGCTGCTGGGGTATTAGTCAGCCCAAAAGACATCACGAGGAACTCATAGTGACCATACCGAGTCTTGAAGGCAGTCTTCGGGATATCTGGTTCCCGAATCTTCAGCTGATGATACCCAGAGCGCAAATCAATCTTAGAAAACACCTGTGCACACTGTAGCTAGTCAAACAAATCATCAATGCGAGGCAAAGTATACCGGTTCTTCACTGTAACCTTGTTCAACTGACGATAGTCAATACACATACGCACAGAACCGTCCTTTTTCTTTACAAACAACACAGGAACACCCCAAGGCGAAACACTGGGTCGAATAAAACCCTTACCCAATAACTCCTGTAACTGATCCTTCAACTCCTTCAACTCAGGAGGAGCCATACGGTACAGTGGAATAGAAATGGGCTGAGTGCCCGGCAACAAGTCAATAGCAAAATCAATATCTCTGTCGGGCGGCATTACCTGGAGATCAGCTGGAAATACATCAGCGGAATCACGTACCACTGGAACGGAATCAATAGAAGGAGTGTCAATGCCGACATCCCGCACATAAGCTAGATAAGCGGCACACCGCTTCTCAACCATACGCTGAGCTCTGAGAAAGGAAATAACACGGCTAGAGTTGTGATCTAGAGTACCACTCCACTCAATACGTGGAATGCCTGACATAGCCAGTGTCACGGTCTTGGCGTGACAATCAAGAATAGCATAATGGGGCGACAACCAGTCCATGCCCAGAATAATATCAAAATCGACCATCCCGAGCAACAATAGATCCGCTCTGGTCTCAAAACCACAAATGGTCACCAAATACGACCGATACACACGGTCCACAGCCAAAGAATCTCCCACCGGAGTGGAAACATAAATGGGGGCACTCAAAGAATCCTGAGGCACACCCAGATGAGAAGCAAAATAAGAGGACACATATGAAAAAGTGGAACCAGGGTCGAATAGAATCGATGCCTCCCTGTGACTAACCAGAATAATACCTGTGATAACAGAGTCAGATGCAACAGCTGCAGCGCGATCAGGAATAACATAAAATCTAGCCTGAACCCTTTCTCGAGGATGGCCTCTGGTACCCTGATCCCCGCCCCTGGCTGGCTGGGCAGGTGGAGTGGCAGCTGTGGCTAGAATGATGGCGAACCACGCTGAGGCTGCGAAGACTGAGGAGGTGCTCCCCTCCTACGCCTGGGGCACTCCCTAACCAAATGACGAGTATCCCCGCACTCAAAGCAAGCTCCGGGAGGATGTGGTGGCTGTGACTGACCGGCCTCACCCCCACTAGTCTGACCCTGGAGCTACCCCGCGCAGGAGGCGCACTGGAAACTAGGGGAGCATAATAAGGCTCCTAGGGTGCTAGAAGAGCTGGAGTACTATCGGCTGCTGGCAATGCTGAGTGAACTGGCCGACCGGAATAACCCCTGCCGAAATGACCGGCTGCTGATGTGCGAGCACCAGAGAAATGGCCCGACTCACGAGACCTCTTGGCCTCCCTCTCTCCCCGCTCTCTAGGGAGCATACTCTTGATCCTCCTAGCAATGCTCACTGCCTGCTGATAAGATATATCTGTCTCCAACTCTCTGTCCATGCTGAACCAGATCGACGAAATCAGGCCCTCAATAAATCTCCGCACTCTCTCCCGGACCGTGGCTACCAAAGCCGGTGCATGCCTGGCTAGACGGGTGAAACTAATAGCATACTCCGATACTGACATGGAGCCCTGTCACAACCGCTCAAACTCCGATCGCCAAGAATCCCTAAGGCTTTGGGGGACAAACTCCCTCAAAACGGATCAGAAAATTGCGTCCAGGTCAATGAAGTAGACTCATCTGGACTATCCAACTCATACGTGCGCCACCAATCATAAGCGGCCCCACGAAACTAAAAAGCAGTGAAGGAAACCCCGCCGGTCTCCACAATCCCCATGGTACGAAGAATACGATGACATTCTTCCAGAAAACCCAATGCATCATCTGAAGCCAAACCACTGAACACTGGAGGGTCATATTTCTTGAACCTCTCCAATCTACGCTGCTCGTCCTCAGAGGCAGGTGGCCCACCTCCGGGCTGTGCTGGGGCGGCATGAGGCATAACCATAATCTCTGGAACCTGTCCCACTGGCACTCGCTGCTCAGGTGTAACGGATGCGGGAGTCTGTGCTCGGTCCCCGGCCTGGGATGTAGCTGCAGTGAGAGGAAGCAACCCTGCTTGAGCCAAAGTGGTATACATACTCATGAACTGGGCCAAGGTCTCCTGGAGTGCTGGAGTAGTAGCAGCTGTAGTCGGTGTACCAGGTGCCTGCGCTCCAACCTGATCCACCGGTGGCACCTCAGCGGCAGCGCGCACGGGTGCTGTGGATGCACCTCGGGCGCGTCCTCGTCCTCTACCTCGGCCCCGACCTCTAACGGTGGCAACAGGGGGCGCAGGTACCTGATCATCGCGAGTAGCACGTGTCCTCACCATCTGTGAGAGAATAGAAAGCAGAAATTTAGATTTGGTGCCAAAAATGTCGCACGACAAGGAATCCAAAAGAAATGAAGAGTTTTCCTAAATAGTTACATAGCCTCTCGTAGATAAATACAAACTTCTCCATATCGATCAGTGAGACTCTAAGTAACCGGTCTGTGTCCCGTGACTCCTATGAACCTAGAGCTCTGATACCAACTTGTCACGACCCTTGTTCACCAATCGTGAACATGTCATGACGGCACCCAGACCCCTAGACTAGGTAAGCCTACACATTGCGGAATATACAAGTTTATGAACTTTAAATAAGAAATAGCGGAAAAATGATATAAATAGAAATGTAATCTGTGCCGCTTGGCATATACACTCGTCAAACACAATGTATACATACCACCAAGACCCGGAATCCCACGGGTAACACAAGCTAAAAGAGAAATACAATTGTGGCTCTATCTGTAAAGAGTATCTAAACAACAAAATGAAGGAAAAACATCTACTAAAACTATCAGAATAAAAGGAGGGCCTCCGGATCCGCGGACGTAGCAGATCATACCTCGAGGTCTCCAAATGTGTTGCTGATATCACCTAGTATGGGCCTGTCCTGATGTACCTGGATCTGCATAACAAAAGTGTGCAGAAGAGTAGCATGAGTACACCACGGCGGTACTCAGTAAGTGCCAAGCCTAACCTCGATAGAGTAGTGACGAGGAAGGTCAGGGCCCTACTGAAAGAACAATAACAAAATGATAATAATAATAATAATAATAATAAGCAGTTTGAATAATAATAATAAATCTGAAATAACAACAATAAAGTGATTATCGCAACCGTCTACAATTAAGCTAACAACAAGTAACAAAACTCAATCAGCAAGTCCAGGACCTATGGAGATTGAACCCACAGTCCCACTCTATAATCAATAATCCAGGAGCTACGGGAATTTAACCCGCAGTCCTAATAACAGTATCTCTGGGTCTCTGGGAATCGAACCCACAGCCCTGGGATCTCCGGGAATCGGACCTGCAGTCCACCAACACAACAAATAAAGGAAACACACAGAGAAAATATAATATGCTTAACTACAACTTCACCAAAACTAGTGCCAACAATTATCAAGAAGTTCAAGTAAGACATTTAGTCAACTAGACAATAAAATACTATCTAATCATGCATTCCTAACTAATACCGGGTAAAAGTAACAATTTAATCAGCTAAGAGCAGGAATATCACTAATCGGACAATTCAAGTAAAGTGTGTTACAACAACCAGTGCATGTACACGCCCGTCACCTCACGTACAAGGCATTTAAACTATCACATAATATCCTAGGGGTGAAAGTTCCCCCACACGAGGTTAGACAAGCCACTTACCTCGACTCCGGTACAAAACCGCTAAGAGACAACTCTCTTGCCGCGAATGTCGGCCTCCACAGGCGTAGTATCTGATAAAAATCAATAGAATCACATCAAAATAGGCCAATTGGGCATTACCCAACTAAAATAATTCAAAATACACAAAAACTCACAAGTTGCCAAAACCCGACTTTCGGTACGCTTCTCGAAAAATTAAAAAAGTTATATATTCGGGTTCCTTATCTCAACACAAGTCTGTGCATATAAATTTTATCGAAATTGGACTCCGTTTGCCCATACAAATCGAAGATTTTCTAAAATTTAGGCCTAGGGCTCAAATCCACCTTAAATCTTCCATTTTCAGAGAAATAACCAAGGATTTCATGATAAAATGATGTAATTAAGCCACAAAACTTACCTCCGACGAACACCCGATGATTTCCCAGCAATCTCCCGTGAGTCTCTCTCTCTAGAACTCAAAATTTGTGTTTTGGGGTGTGAAACCCGCGACTGGTTCTGTTCTGGTTTTTTTAATTCACTGCCTGGAAATTTCCTTCATAGCGGTCGCGTTGCCTTTCACGCGTTCGCGATGCTCTGACCAAAATACCCTTCACGAACACGACATGCCTCACGCGTTCGCGATGTACAACTCCGCAGCCGTCTGAGATCCCTTCTACGCGAACGCGTCCGCGATCCACGCGAACGCGATGCCCCAAAAATTCCTCATACGCGAACGCGACCTTTACCGACGCGAACGCGATGCTTCACAGTCTTCCCCTTACGCGAACGCAAACCTACCCTCATGAATGCGATGCACTACAGAACCCAGCCTACGCGAACGCGATGGCTTAATTTCTGCCCAGTGATCTGTAGTTTTCTGCAGAATTGTTTTCATGTTTCAAAATGCCGGATGATGGTCTGGATTCATCCCGTGTCCCCCGGGACCCCAACGAAAATCACCAACATACTCCAAAACATGATACTAACTTGTTCCAATCCTCAAAACACATCTAACGACATCAAAGCCCATAATTCACATTGAATTCAAGCCTAAATTCCTTAAAACTTTCCGAATTACACATTCGATCTAAAATCCGACCAAACGACGTCCGAATGACCAGAAAATTTGCGTACATATCCAAAATCACATAACGAAGCTACAAAAATTGTCGGAATTCTATTTCGACCCCCGGATCAAAATCTCACCTATTGTTCGGATTCGCCAAAATTTCAAACTTCGGCATTTCAAGCCTAATTGAGCTACAGACCTCCAAAATACATTCCGAATGCGCTCTCAACCCCGAAATCACCTAACGGAGATAATGGAACCATAGAATTTCCGTTTCGATGTTGTCTTAACACTGTTCCGGCTACGGGCCATTTTCCAACTATAAAGCTTCTATTTAGGGACTAAGTGTCCCAAAACACTCCGAATTCCAGAACCGACCCTCCCGGCAAACCACAATAGCAGAAATAAACTTAGGGGAGCAGTTAAATTGGGGATCGTGCGTAATTTTCTGAAACAACCGGTCGGGTCGTTACAATACTTAGGACTGACTGAGTCCACACGAAAAAAATGTTGTTAGTAATAAGGAGCGACTGAGTCCATTCTAACATGTTTTGTTTTGAATTGTTGAGAAAATTGAGGTGGTTGGTTTGTGGTAAGCCGAAAACACAAGATCCAGGAAAACCTGATTGAGATCCAAGACAATGACACCCAAAATATCGCACAGAGTCCTTTACCTGCACGTCATGATGCACACGTTGTGGGACGGTGCCTGGTGACAAGGAGCACGTGAATCCTCTTGGGGATGTATTGACTAAAGCTGAAAATGTTGAGGCAGATAGTGGCATTGGTAGCATTGATGTGAAGCTCAGTGGCCATGATGTCGTGCTTGATAATTGGAAAGACTCCCCATTTCTTGGTCAATCAAAGTGGAGTTTTTGTGGCTTATTTTGTTTTTATTTTGTTGTCCGGGTTATTTTAGGGTTGTAAACTGGATATCGTTTTGTAATTCAAACTCTTCTATCATTTTATCATATCTAGTTCCTTTGTTTGTAGTGTCTCGTTTAGTGTTGTCTAGGTTTGTTCACAGGATCTTACCCCATTTTATTATGTTTGTCGTATTGTTCAAACTGTTTCACTGTCTAGTGCAATTCTCTGTCTTTCGTTATTTCTAGTCATTTTTATTTGATTTAAGTCTTTCCTCTTTATAGTCTTTTTTTCTGTCAACTCTAGTGACATGGCATGCGCACATAATTTTGGCCTAATCTTAAAAGTTAATCATGA
This sequence comes from Nicotiana noctiflora, assembly GCA_032618575.1. Classification (NCBI taxonomy): domain Eukaryota; kingdom Viridiplantae; phylum Streptophyta; class Magnoliopsida; order Solanales; family Solanaceae; genus Nicotiana; species Nicotiana noctiflora. The sequence goes on from JASVEL010010115.1 coordinate 142,695, forward strand.
AGCAATTAGAAGATGATCGGGGCATTTAAAGGAAATAAAAATAATTTGAGATTATTTGGAGCCCGAGTCATGTGAAATTGGGGCAAGTAAAAAAAATCGTTAAAGGCAAGTTGACCATGATGACATGGGGGTCGTTCGTGATAATGAAAATAAGAGTGTTTCCCAACAGTGCTTTAAAGATATAGCGAATGCCTAGTTGTGTTGTTTGCACTTGGCATGTTTTGAAGATTGGAATGACGAAGGCATTTTGTTCTGCTACCCAAACAATTTATCCTTCGTTTACCCTTTGAGCCTTATGTGTTTTCTTTCATACCCCTCCTTTGAAATCAATAGCAAAAATTAGAAACAAAAACGTGGAAGATAAAGGAAAAAAAAAAGAGAAAAAGAAGAACAAAAACAACAAAAAGATAGAAAAGAAAAAGAAAAAAAGAAAAAAGAAAACTAGAACAACGAGGAATTGGGAACTACGTTTGACTTGATTCCTAAAAAAGGATACGTGGGCGCTTTACAGCTCGGTCATAGTGTAACAAAAATAAAAAAATCCCCAAGCAAGAAACTGGGGCAACAACAAAAAAATATATAAAAAATTGTGTTTATTGTAAGGAAAGTCTAGATTCCGAAGGTTGTAATTTTTGAACACAGGTAATTTCTTTTGAGCCTTTAATACTGTAACGACCCGACCGGTCGTTTTAGAAAATTTCGCCCCAATCCCTAATTTAACTGTTCCCCCAAGTTCATTTCTGCTATTGTGGGTTGCCGGGAGAGTCGGTTCTAAAAATTTGAGCATTTTGGGACACTTAGTCCCTAAATAAGAGCTTTGAAGCTAGAAAATGGCCCGTAGCCGGAACAATGTTAAGACGATCTCGGAACGGAAATCCGATGGTTCCATTAGTTCCGTTAGGTGATTTCGGGGTTGGGAGCGCGTTCGGAATGTATTTTGGAGGTCCGTAGCTCAATTAGGCTTGAAATGCCGAAGGTTGAAATTTTGGCGAATCCGAACGATAGGTGAGATTTTGATCCGGGGTCGGAATGGAATTCCGACAATTTCTGTAGCTTCGTTATGTGAATTTGGATATGTCCGCAAAGTTTCAGGTCATTCGGACGTCGTTTGGTCGAGTTTTAGATCGAATGTGCAATTCGGAAAGTTTTAAGAAATTTAGGCTTGAATTCGATGTGAATTATGGGTTTTGATGTTGTTAGACGTGTTTTTATGATTTGAACGAGTTCATATCGTGTTTTGGAGTATGTTGGTGGTTTTCATTGGGGTCCCGGGAGCCTCGGGATGAATTCGGGGGTCCAAACGGACCATTTTGTGCCAAAAGGCACTGCTGTTCTGCTGCAATAACTGCAGAACAATTTTGCTCTCCGCGATCGCGGAGATGGCCATGCGATCGCGTAAGGGAGAATCCCGAGCTCTGCGATCGCGAAGTAAAGCCTGCGATCGCGTAAGGCTGGAGGTTGAACCAGTGCGATCGCGTGAGGGAGTATGCGATCGCGTAGGGTATTGGTCGGAAGCAGTGCGATCGCGTGAGGGAGTATGCGATCGCGTAGGGTAGTTAGGGAGCCGGACGAGTTTGCTCTTTGCAATCGCGTTAGTACGTTTGCGATCGCGTAGTATTGATGAGTTGTTCACTGCGATCGCGTCCAGGGTCACGCGATCGCGTAGAGGAAAATTAGGCCGCCCATATTTTGTGCATCGCGATCGCAAGCCCAGTGCTGCGATCGCGTAGAGTAAAATGGCCTGGCAGTGACTTTAAGTCCAGAACATTTCAGTCGCGGCCTAACACACCAAAACCGCCATTGTTGAGCTCCAAGAGAGGATTTTGAAGGGGAAACGCTGGGATATCATCGGGAAATCATCGGGGGTAAGTTTCTTGACCTTAATTCGTTGGTTTATCATGAAATCCATGATTATTTCACTGAAATTGGGAGATTAAAGGTGGGTTTGAGCCCTAGGCCTAAATGTTAGAAAATCTCTGATTTGAGTGGGCAAATGGAGTCCGATTTTGGTAAATTTTATATGCCTAGACTCGTATTGAGATAAGAAACCCGAATATATAATTTTCATGATTTTTCGATAAGCGTATCGAAAGTCGGGTTTTGGCAACTTGTGGGTTTTGGTGTATTTTGAGTTATTTTAATTGGGTAATGCCCAATTGACCTATTTTGATGTGATTGTATTGATTTTTATCAGATTCTACACTTGTGGAGGCCGACATTCGCGGCAAGAGAGTTGTTTTATAGCGGTTTTGTACCGGAGTCGAGGTAAGTGGCTTGTCTAACCTCGTGTGGGGGAATTCTCACCCCTAGGATATTATGTGATAGTTTAAATGCCTTGTACGCGAGGTGACGGGCGTGTACATGCGCTGGTTGTTGAAAACGCACTTTAATTAAAATGTTCTATGAGCGATATTCCTGTCTTTGGCTGTTAATTTGCTATTTTTACCCGGTAGTGGTTAGGAAAGCATGATTAGGTAGTACTTAACTATTTAGTTGCCTAATTGCCTTGTTTGAACTCCTTGATAATTATTGGCACTATTTTTCGGTGAAGTTATATTTAAGCAAAATTATTCTCTCTGTGGATTCCTTTATTGGCTGTGCTTGTGGACTGCGGGTTCGATTCCCGGAGACCCAGGGCTGTGGGTTCGATTCCCAGAGACCCGGCGTGATATTGGTAGGGACTACGGGTTCGATTCCCGAGATCCTAAGTTATTGGTAGGGACTACGGATTCGATTCCCGAGATCCTGAGTTATTGGTAGGGACTACGGGTTCGATTCCCGAGATCCTGAGTTATTGGTAGGGACTACGGGTTCGATTCCCGAGATCCTGAGTTATTGGTAGGGACTGCGGGTTCGATTCCCGAGATCCTGAGTTATTGGTAGGGACTGTGGGTTCGATTCCCGGAGATCCTGAGTTATTGATTATTTATTGAGACAAGGGCTGCGGGTTCGATTCTCGGAGACCCAGAGGTACTGTCAATGGGACTGTGGGTTCGATTCCCACAGGTCCTAGACTGGTTTTATTGACTCGACTATTTGTTGTTAGCTTAATTGTAGACGATTGCAGTAATCATTTATTGTTGTTAATTTCGGAAATTATTATCATTTAAACTGCTTATTATTGTTATTATCATTATATTATTTGTTTCTCAGTAGGGCCCTGACCTTCCTCGTCACTACTCCATCGAGGTTAGGCTTGGCACTTACTGAGTACCGCTGTGGTGTACTCATGCTACTCTTCTGCACACTTTTGTTGTGCAGATCTAGGTACATCAGGGCAGGCTCACATCAGATGATTCAGCAGCGTTTTGGGAGACCTCGAGGTATGATCTTCTACGTCCGCGGATCCGGAGGCCTTCCTTCTATTCTAGTGCTAGTAGATGATTTTCCTTCATTCCGTTGTTAGATACTCCTTTTACATAGAGCTACAATTGTATGATCTCTTTTAGTCTGTGTTACCCGTGGGATTCCGGGTCTTGGTAGTGTTTTAAACAGCGTATTTGATTGGTGTATGTGCCAAGCGGCACGGATTTCATTCCTTTCATCTTATTTTCCGCTAAATTCTTATTAAATGTTCATAAACTGGTATATTCCGCAACGTGTTAGGCTTACCTAGTCGTGGGGACTGGGTGCCATCACGACATATTCACGATTGGTGAACTAGGGTCGTGACAAATACCCTTTATTTCTAGCTCTATCCAAATCCCACACTACGGTCCAAAGAAAGACCTTTTGATCAATCTTCAAAAGAAGCCAAGTCAGGCAAATAAGAGAGTCTTATCAGAACATAACACTTTGATTCCCATCAGAAAAGACTCTGATCTTCAGCAGAAGAAATATGAGAGAGTCTTAGCGGTAACACCCCCAATCCCCAGCTCAAAAGTAACACAAATGAGAGAGTCTTATCGGTGAAAACCTTCACGGGCACCATAAGGCGATGAAAGTTGAGAGAAAAATCAAAATGAGAGAGACTTGATAGTGAAAACATTTAGGCACCACAAGTCGAATAAAGATTGAGAATCAGATGGGAAAGCCCCAGACGAAGATTATGAAAGGCGAATTAACGACGGAAGATAGGTTATATGTGCATGTCATGGCCATTAGAGTTGGTATCTGCGTTTGATAGGTTTTTATTTTTATTTTATAATTTTTCTTCTTAGAGAGTCATCCTCCTCCTTTGTCGTTTATTTTATTCGTTTTATCTTTCTCCTTTCATAAAAAAAATCCCCAATACAGTCTATTTGTGAGAAATGACTTCAACATTCGCCACCAGCTTTTCAATTATGCAAGATGAGATTTGATTAGAACATCCAAGTGGTATAAGTCAGGAAGGAGCAAGCGCAAGGCCGATGTCAATAATGATACTTCCCAGTAAGAGAAAACTGACAAAGGCATGGATCAATGTCAAGGAGGATATCTTCAGCAAAAAATGAACGTTAATGACCTCAAGGTCAAGGCCAAGGCCAATGACACTCAAAGTTCAGCGAAATGCCCGTTCCCAAGATATGCTACAAAAGAAGGGGGATATCCCCAGTAGAAAATGTATTTCGAGTGACAAGGATGAATGAAGAAAATAGTTCATCAGTAAAACATGCAAGATCCTCAGGTAGGGTCACTGTCATAGGAATTTGGGGGTTCAGGATACAAGTGGAAAGCAATAGTGAAAGGCTTACGAATAAAGAGTCATCAAGCAGGGCGGGGAAGCAATAAAGGAAAAAACTATCCCCAGCAAGAATATCATCCCCAGCAAATAATAACATCCCCAACAAGTTTTGATAATGAAACGCAGAGCAGGGAAAGAGGAGGAGAACTATCCTCAGAAGAAGCATCACAACCAATCACCACGTTTGAAACTAACAAAATTTTCTTTGATTTGAAACAGGAAAATAAAATGTTGATGATGGTCGAAAGACACGCCATAAGAAAGATTGCCAGAACTGGGGCATAAAATTTTCTGCCGCATTTCAAAATTTTCTCAGAGAAAACGAGGAAACAAATTCAAGTTATTGTTAACCATTAGGCGCCCACCTATATAAAAAGGGAATACTTTTTATATTTTACCAATTAGGCATCCACCTATATAACAAGGGAATACTGTCCATGCTTTTTGCATTAGGCGCCCACCTGTATAACAAGAGAAATATATTTCATGTCGTTGCATTAGGCGCCTACCTGTATAACAAGAGTAATATATTTCATGTTTTTTGCATTTAGGCGCTCACCTGTATAACAAGAGGAATAAATTCATATTTTTTTACATTTTAGGCGCCCACCTGTATAACAAGAGGAATACATTTCATGTTTTTTTTTTTTGCATTTAGGCGCCCACCTTATAACAAGAGGAATACATTTCATGTTTTTACATTTTAGGCGCCCACCTGTATAGCAAGAGAAATACATTTCATATTTTTTACATTTTAGGCGCCCACCTGCATAACAAGAGGAATACATTTTATGTCTTTGCATTTAGGCGCCCACCTGTATAACAAGGGGAATACATTTCATGTTTTTTATATTTTAGGTGCCCACCTATTATAACAAGAGGAATACATTTCATGTCTTTACCAATTAGGCGCCCACCTGTATAATAAGAGGAATACTTTTCATGTCTTACCAAATAGGCGCCCACCTGTATAACAAGAGGAATACATTTCATGTTTTTTTGAATTTAGGCGCCCACCTATATAACAAGAGAAATACTTTTTATGTCTTTACTTTTTAGGCGCCCACTTGTATAACAAGAGGAATATATTTCATGTCTTTGCATTTATGCACCCACCTATATAACAAGAGGAATACATTTCATGTCTTTAGCAATTAGGTGCCCACCTATATAACAAGAGGAATACTTTTCATTTCTTACCAAATAGGCACCCACCTGTATAACAAGAGGAATACATTTCATATATATATATATATATATATATATATATATATATATTGCATTTAGGCGCCCACCTGTATAACAAGAGGAATACTTTTCATATTTTTTAACTTAGGCGCCCAGTGTATAACAAGGGAATACTTTTCATATCTTAGTAATTAGGCACCCACCTGTATAACGATGGAATATTTTTACATTCAGGTCTTGAAATCCGTAACCCACCAGAAGGCAAAAGGTTACAACAAAAAATCCCCAGTTTAATGAAGGAAGCCCATCCTCAGCGGACAGAGCAAAATGATGCAAACTGGAGTTTAGGAAAGCAAGAGACTAGTGTCATCCCCATCAGTTTTCGGAAGAAAGAAGCACCGAAATAGACGCAAGCCGACAAGAAAGCAAGGCGTCAACAACAAATTGAAGATAGATAGGATCTTGTAATCCGTAGTCTAGCCTTGCTTCTTGATTTTTATTTTAAGTACGGTGTAATAAGGAGGTCGGTAAGCAGTAGCAGCAGCAACAACAACAAAAAGCACGGTTCCACGATAGTCCTAGCTACCAAAAATTTCTGAACTACACGCGACATGATTCCCTTATAACACGGGATATGTAGGTTGTGCAAAACCAGGACTCGGTTGCGCCTTTCCTTTTTATATTTTTCCTCTTTTGAATAAAAATATGATCAAAAATTAGTCGCATTGTTCACTTTAGCTTTGCCCGAAAATTCTTCGTATTATCGAGAAAAGAGGGGCAGTTGTGAACACCTAATTTTTGACCGTATTTGGATTTTTCACTCTATGTATTTTAATTTTTGTTCCATTTTTTATATATAAGATAAAAATATAAATTTTAAAAGGTCAATTATTACTATTAATATTATTTTAAATAATTTAAAAAGTAAAGAAAGTTGGAATTATGTAACGACCCGACTTGTCGTTACGGGAGTTACTACCTTATTTTCCCCGTTTTATGCTTCTATATGTTTCATTATATGTGTTTGGACAATTTGAAGTAATTCAGATAGAGTTCGCGTAGAATGAGACAATAAGTCTATTTATGAGAAGGTTAGTTTGGAAAAGTCAACTGAATATTGACTTATAAGTTAGAAGACTCGGAATGGATTTCTGATGATTCGACTAGTTTTGGGGGATAATTTATGACTTAGGAGAGCAATTGAAATTGAATTTGGAAGTCCGATGTAGAATTAGACTTGAATTGGCTAAGGTTGGATTTTGGCGAATTCCGGATGGTAGGTGAGATTTTGATCTGAGGGTCGGAATGGAATTTTAAGACTTCCAGTAGCTCCGTTAGATGATTTTGGATATGCGTGCAAAGTTTCAAGTCATTCGGAGGTATTTAGGTGAGGTTTTAGATCAAATGCAAGTTTCGGAAGTTTTAGAAGAACTTAGGCTTGAATCCGATGTAAATTTGGTGTTTTGATGTTAGTTTTGGTGATTTGAGAGTGAATCTAAGTTTGCACGATCATATGTGACATGTTAATATATTCGTATGCGGTCCCGATGAAATCGGGTGAGTTTCGGATAGGTTTGGGTTACATTGTGCTCGTTTTTCTTATGCTTCGACATCGTTTCTTCAAGCATAAATGATATCATATTAAATAGATGAGCTCCAACTACTATTTTGAATGACAAATTAGATATGTATCGTAATTACGGACCCGTAGCAAAAAAATATCGAATTTGGACATTGTATGAGGGTTTTATGGCGATTTTACTAAGGTTGCCAAGATTTTTAGGTTAATAACGAAACTGCCCCTGACGGTGTATTAAAAACTTGCACTATTTGCAAATCGTAAAACCTACATATCTTTTTCATTATAAGGTCAAATTGAGTGATTCAAAAGCCTAAATTCATTATAAATTTACAAGGAATCCATTGGGAGCAGTAAAACACGTGAAACGTATATCTATAATGAGCAGGTCGAGTTTTCTTCCAATTTTGGAACGGGAAGAAGCTTCTGAGGCGATTTTTAAGATAGAAATTAATGGGTAATCGCTGGAAGTAAGTTTATTGACTCAAACACATGATTATATGCTAGAATCAACACCAAAATTCCTGAAATTGGGTAGAATTAGTGAAGAACTAGGGCCTAAATCATGAAAACGAATTTTTGGGTTTTGAAAGGCCATTCGAACTCCGTTTTCGATAAATTTTATATTCACGGACTCTTGGCGAGACGAGGAATCCATTGGTATAATTTTTGGAATTTTTTAGAAGTGGGCCCGGGGCACGGGTTTTACCAACTTCGTGAATTGTTGCATTTTTTGAGTAATTTTGATTGGGTTATGTTTCTTTGACCCATATTTATGTTATTATTGTGGTTTTGACTTGCTTTGATGCACGAGGCAGCAAATTTGAAGGGAAAAGGTAACGTGGACGAGTCCATGGCCGGCTAGAGGTGAGTAGTTAGGGTATATGGTAGCCTAAGGGTTCAAAACCTCGGCTTAGCATATTGTGACGCTAGTAGGGCGTGGCTCGCACCACATGGCAGGTGCAGGATTGATTATGACTGGGGATTGAGACTTGGTCCATCACGGATATGAATAATATGTTATATGCGGTTGAAACGCACACTGTGTTAGATACATTTGTGGGTTGTAAGCCATATTTGGGGCCTTGTGCCGACCTGTACTATCCCTAGGGGATAGAAATATATGTGATAGCTTGGTTTGCTTAATCACTGATCTTAGTCCTGGTTTGAAATCACTATTATGAAATGCTAAGTCACCTGTTCTTGGAAAATTAAATAAAATTCAAGTATTTTCATCATTATGAACTGGAACCTAGAAATAAATAATTTGAACTATTGTGTGACTCATATGCATGTTGTGGACTGAGGATGGATCGGGCTGCACACCGCAGCAGATAATATAAGGATCGGGCTGCATGCCACAACAGATGATATAAGGATCGGGCTGCATGCCGCAGCAAATGATATGATATTGCGCTTGGGCTGAAGGAACCCCTCCGGAGTCTGTACATACCCCCAGTGAGCGCCGTCAACGTTAAACGGATCGGTCTACACGCTGTAGCGGTCATGTGCATTGCATTGCATTTTATCTGTAGATTATCCATGCTAGTTGTGATTTGCTGTTGTTGTTAGTTCGTGGTAGGTACCGGACTGTAGTTTAGCTTTGCTTTGTGGTATTATGTGGATTTCCTGCTTTCAGATATTATTATATATTTTTTACTCACTGAGTACTTAGTACTCACCCCTACTCCCTGCACCTTTGTGTGCAGATTCAGCTACACATGAGGGTTAAACGAGCACTCTAGCTTATATCAGAGTTATTTCGAGTTGCTTAGGTAGCTGCAGGCGTTCGCAGAACTTAGCTTCTCTTTCCATTCAGTTATTACTATATGTTTCAGACTTGAGTATTTCATTCACTATTTCTATGACTATTCAGTTTTTTTTAGAGGCTCTAGACTCGTGACCCCAGATCTTTTGGGAGTGTTATTTCGTAATTCGCACTTCTCGGTATTTATTCATACTATTATTATTGGAGTATCTATTGACTCATATATTCTTCTTGAGTTGGTCCTTCTGGGACTGGTTTTCTAATTGGAAACAGTTGTTGGTCTGGCTTGCCTAGCTTTAGGGTTGGGCGTCATCACGACCGAATTTGGGTCGTGACAAGTGGGTATCAGAGGCTAGGTTACTAGGCCTCGCGAGTCATGAGCCGGTTTAGTAGGCTCTCGCGGATCGGTACGTAGACTTCCGTATCTATCCTCGGGAGGCTACAAAATTTTTAGGAAACACTTCACTTTCTTGGAATTCTTATCATGCGTATTTGATTCAGCTTGAGAAATAACTCTTGAAATTCCTTCCACACATCTCTACGCGCATGCGAGCATTCAGTAATACATCTGTATCGATGGATGGAGATTCCCCGGTCGAGGAGCGAGATGTAATCTCTGTGAGTTCATCTTGGGCGAGTCTGGAGGACTTGAGTCCGAATCTTCGCCTACGGCTTGAGTATTGAAGTGCTGATTATGCGAGCAGGTACTTTTAACTTATGTGGTCGGTAATGTCTTTATTAGCGAGGATGGCGGTCGGATATCCACATGATGAGTAAGTTAGTGCTGTGAGGTGTATCTATGTGATCTTGGTAGTGACGAAGAAGTTTGTGGGATAATAGATGAACTGTTAAGCGATTCGTTCCTATTGCGATCAGTTGTGTAACCCCAAATTGCGGGCGCATGAAGAATATTGTCGTATATCCTAGTTCGAAAGTTAAGTGCAATACGTGTGGCGGTATGAGTTCAGACTCAGAAAAATAAATTGGCGGTATTTTATATGTTTTATGATTCAAATAAGTACAACGCATGTCCCTGTATCAATTTTGATAATGTAAACCAAGTAGTATTGAGATTAATGTTGTTGATATACATTTTGTTGTTTTGTTAAGTTGTAGCCGTGCTGTTAGGATGGTTTTGGTGATTCTCTAACAGATGGATAGGCCTAATTACAAAGGAAACTATGCCGTAATTTTTGAAAAATTTAGGACTTAGTAAAAATTTGGACACCTAAAAAATAGGCTTAGCTGTTATATGGGTGAATGCAAGAAAAAATGCAGAAGAGTTAAAATTCCATATGATTTGTGTTTCCAAAAGCTTATGAAAGAGCAAGTTTAATATCATTATGGTATTACGACAGCAATGAAGCATACGCATTATGAGTAATGTGAGTTGTGATATATGGCTTCGAGCTAAGTTGGGCAGATTGCGTTGAGTAGCTAATTGCACGATTATGTGCTATGTTGGTTTTGTCTTAAAGTATACTAGCGAACCAGTTCTGATTGTAGAAATTAAATCGAGAATGGCATGAGTGAAGGAAAATTTTTGACAAGATGTTAAGAGATCGGACAAGCAGGAAGCAAGTTTCGATGGTTAAGATAAATTAGTATCGTCTTCAGCATCACCTAAGAGTGGTGTTGTGTCCTGGTTAATGGTTTTTTATCGCTCTTCAGCGTTAGTGCGACCAGTGGTTTGGAGGTGCGTCCCATATATTGTTGTGGTAGGTTGTGGGAGTGTGTTCCACTAGAAGATTATATAAGTGTGGCAGGCAGTCACATGACTAGTTAAAGATGTAAACCAAGTATGAAGGTTATTATAGTATCGTTAAATTGAGGAATTAATGCCTGGAGGGCACATGGCATATTGGGTTGTGAACTGGGGAGGATTACTCCGATTATGATGGTTGTTCTTGTGTTCTATGAAGAAAATGGAAGTTATCATGGACATTTGAAAGGTTATTAGGCTAGTTCAGTGTGATGAGGATCGTCTTGAAGTCAGTGGATAGATTTAATATGAATAATGGCCCTATACCAGGCCAGATGTGTACATTTTTGTAACGCGGTCCTCGTAGAGGAGTAGTTAGTTGATGTTTCTTTGTCGGATGTTTCGTATAGTGATGCATTGCGCTGGGTGAGTGTGAAACGGCTTGAGAAATTGCTATATGTTAAGAATCTGTGTAGGAAAGACGTTATACGAGCATCTTGTCTTTTGGAATTCCAATTGTGCATTGCACCTCAGTTGTGCTTGCGTTTTGTTGTTTATAACGTTAAATATCCCTCAGGGATGATATCATGCACTTAGCATGCATACAACGATACTCAGTACTATGTTGTAATGATCAAATTTGGCTCGATGAGCATGTTCTTATGTGATAGTTATGTGTGGATTAGATGGCACGCCGCCATGGGTATGCTATCTGGAGCGGGTTGCATACCGCAACAGTTTGGTATCAAGTATAGTTCTCTATATGCTATCATGGTATGTCTTGCTTCCTGTTTTCCAAGAAAGTCTGTGTTAGTGCGTAGGATTTGATAATTTCCTTTCAAAGCCCATTTTCTTTAATACCACATTTGAATTGGTAACCCATTGGCACATTGGGGAATCATATGAGACATTTACTTATGTCTTGTGTGGCTTATTTCCCGAGCAGTTCGTACTGAGTGAAACGAGATCATTGAATTCGAGATCAATGCAATATGAGTATATGAAGTAAGGTAAAGAGCTAAGACCATTGTTTGGTTCAGAATAAGGTGATAGTCCTTGCCAAGAGTATAAAACTAATGAATTGTTGTCTCGACGGTGGCTAAGAATGTATACGAATCTCATCTGTCATGTCAGTATTGTAAGAATTTGCATAAGACATGTGTATCACATGCAGATCATAAGATGTGTAGGGATTCCTTCAAAGCGATTGGATAAGAGAGTTTCAGATGAGTAGGGAAATTTTTGAATATCTCTCTTTGAATGAATGGATACTTGATGGGTGCATGTATTCGCACAGTAGAAATGGGATCAGGTATGATGATTTGCGTGTTATATGGAGTTCTAATGTACATGCTATGTGGTAATGGTGGATATTTACGTGTGGTATGTTATATTTTGGATGTGATGTTGGAATTCAGACTCGTTGTCTTAGTGTTAGGGTGATTTTGAACTATTTCCTTAGGGGCTATGCCAGGAATGCCACGAGCTAAGTGGTGAAGTGCGTTAGAATATATTTTAGCAGAGTGATTTATATTTTAAAGAACCAGCGGACAACTAGGAAGTAGTACTTTCTTAATTGGGCATTTGTAATAGATATCAGTACATAGGTTGCTATTATTGATTCCATTCCATTATTGAGGGATGTTTCAGATGCATTTCGTATGGCCAGGCATGTAACCGGGTGAGATTGTGGATTTCAGTATTTATTTGATGTCGGGCACCGTATCGTATGACTTTGGCAGGAGGTAATAAAAGGGGAAGGAGCGGCTTTGGGCTTCTTGGAACTGAATGTGTTGGCAGGCCGATATGGCTACGCATTTAGCTTGAGTTAGCTTGGTTAACCCTGAGTTGTTTTTTGATGTTGTAAGATATTGTGATTTGTTAGTTATGGGCACATGTGGTGCGATTCCATTGAGAATTCATAGAGAAAGTCGAGCGGTGTATGGAGCAATGGTTATGGTCTATCGGGTTGTGTGTTGTGTGTCCTCTGTTTCATTGTGGGTGTGAAGAATTGCATTGGTTTCAAACAACAAATGTGAGTGGTTGTTGATTTTGAGCATAGCGACTTGAGGTGTTTCAGGTGTAATGGTGGTGGGATAGGATCGCGCATTATAGCGAGGCTATGGGAATTATGACCTTTCGAGGTTGATTCAGGCATTCTATTTCTATGATGTGAGATGAGGTCTCAACCTTGTATTGTAATGGTATTGATGAGCTTGAGGTGCAACTCTTTCATTTGAGTCATTGTCCTGATTTGAGTATGTTCAGATTGTTTCTTACTGGTGTGTGTATTATGCAAGATGTGGTTTAGACTTATATCGAGGTATCATATCACCAGAGTGGTGTTGGATTCGAGGTGATCATTGGGTTCATTAATGAATACAGACAGATTTGATAGCAGCTTGTTAGGAAGATAATATCGAGGTTTGACCCATAGATCTGTTGTGATATCAGTTAAGGGAAGTGGTTTCTTGAGTGGTTGATCTGAGAGATGATTACGATTTATAGCGTGTTTCATTCATCGTTAGCAGTATAGGAAAGTATGGAAATAAGGCTTTAGCTAATAAGAGGTTCTCTGCCGGTAATTAGTTGCTGGGGACAACTGCTGTGAATAGAAGTCATGATTCCAAGTGTTTGGTTTAGGCGGTATATCATATGTTTTCACCTGAGGCTGCAAGTATGGGTATTACAGCTGGCCCGGGCTTACTCTGAGTTCAGATGTGAATTTTTGATCTGGTGTATGATTTTTGGAAAGTGCGACGTGGTTGTATGGTTTAGTTTATAGATTAAATGAATTGTGAAAGTTTGTATATTGTGTTATCGGTGCTATGAGAGATAGGGTGATGAGGGCTCACCCCGGGTATATGGTTGGTAAGATCATTCAGCTACTGGTTGGCTTCTAGGGCAACTCTCGATATGCTCGAGGACAAGCGTTTGTTTAAATTGGGGAGGATGTAACGACACGACCTGTTGTTACGAGAGTTACTGCCATGTTTTCCCTATTTTATGCTTCTATATATTTCATTATATGTGTTTGGGCAATTTGAAGTAATTCGGATAGAGCTCGGGTAGAAATGAGACAATAAGTCTCTTTATGAGAAGGTTAGTTTGGAAAAGTCAACTGAATGTTGACTTATAAGTTAGAAGACTCGGAATGGATTTTTGATGATTCGACTAGTTTTGGGGGATGATTTATGACTTAAGAGAGCAACCGGAATTGAATTTGGAAGTCCGGTGTAGAATTAGACTTGAATTGGCTAAGGTTGGATTTTGGCGAATTCCGGATGGTAGGTGAGATTTTGATCCGAATGTAGGAATAGAATTTTGAGAGTTCCAGTAGCTCCATTAGATGATTTTGGATATGCGTGCAAAGTTTCAAGTCATTCGTAGGTGTTTAGGTCGGGTTTTAGATCAAATGGAAGTTTCGGAAGTTTTAGAAGAACTTAGGCTTGAATCCGATGTAAATTTGGTGTTGTGATGTTTGTTTTGGTGATTTGAGAGTGAAAATAAGTTTGCATGATCATATGTGACATGTTAATATGTTCGTATCCGGTTCCGAGGAGCTTGGTTAAGTTTCGGATAGGTTTGGGTTGCGTTGTGCTCGTTTTTCATATGCTTCGACATCGTTTCTTCAAGCATAAATGATATCATATTAAACAAATGAGCTCCGATTACTATTTTGAATAAAGCATTAGATCTGTATCGTAATTACGGACCCGTATCAAAAAGAATCATAGAATGTGGACATCGTATGAGAATTTTATGGCCATTTTATTAAGGTTGCCCAGATTTTCAGGTTAATAATGAAACTGCCCCTAACGGCGTATTAAATAGCAGCACTATTTGAGAATCTTAAAACCTACATATCTCCTTCATTATAAGGTCAGATTGAGTGATTCAAAAGCCTAAATTCATTAGAATTTTACAAGGAATCCATTGGGAGTAGTAAAACGCGTGAACAGTATACCTATAATGAGCAGGTCGAGGTTTCTTCCAATTTTGGAATGGGAAGAAGCTTCTGAGGCGATTTTTAAGAGAGAAATCAATGGGTAATTGCTGGAGGTAAGTTTCTTGACTCAAAAATATGATTTTATGCTAGAATCAACACCAAAATTCCTAAAATTGGGTAGAATTTGTGAAGAACTAGGGCCTAAAGCATGAAAATAAATTTTTGGGTTTTGAAAGGCCATTCGAACTCCAATTTCGATAAATTTTATATGCACAAACTCGTGGCTAGACGAGGAATCCATTGGTATGAGTTTTAGAATTTTTTGATAAGTGGACCCGGGGCTCGCGTTTTACCAACTTCGTGAATTGTTGTGTTTTTTTCGAGTAATTTTGATTGGGTTATGTTTCTTTGACCCGTATTTATGTTATTATTGTGGTTTTGACTAGCTTCGACGCCCGAGGCGGAAAATTTGAAGGGAAAAGGTATCGCGGACGAGTCCACGGCCGGCTAGAGGTGAGCAGTTAGTGTATATGGTAGCTTGAGGGTTCAAAACCCCGGCTTAGCACATTGTGACGCTAGTAGGGCGTGACTCGCACATCATGGCAGGTGCGGGATTGATTATGACTAGGGATTGAGACTTGGTCCATCCCGAATATGAATAATATGTTATATGCGGTTGAAACGCAAACTGTGTTAGATATATTTGTGGGCTATAAGCCATGTTTGGGGCCTTTTGCCGACCTGTAGTATCCCTAGGGGATAGATATATATGTGGTAGCTTGGTTTGCTTAATCACTAATCTCAGTCCTGGTTTGAAATCACTATTATGAAATTCTAAGTCACATGTTCTTGGAAAATTAAATAAAATTTAAGTATTTTCATCATTAATGAACTGAAACCTGGAAATAAATAAATTGAACTGTTGTGTGACTCATATGCATGTTATGGATTGAGTACGGATCGGGCTGCACGCGCGCAACGGATGATATGAATATTACGTTTGGGCTGAAGGAGCCCCTCCAGAGTCTGTACATACCCTTGGGCTGAAGGAGCCCCTTTGGAGTCTGTACACACCCCCAGTGAGCGTCGTCGACGTTAAACGGATCGGGCTACACTCCGTAGCGGCTATGTGCATTGCATTGCATTTTATCTATAGATTATCCGTGCTAGTTCTGATTTGCTGTTATTGTTAGTTCGTGGTAGGTACCAGACTGTAGTTTAGCTTTGCTTTGTGGTATTCTGTGGATTTCCTGCTTTCAGCTATTATTATATACTTTTTACTCACTGAGTACTTAGTACTCACTCTTACTCCCAGCACCTTTGTGTGCATATTCAGGTACATAAGAGGGTTAGACCAGCACTCCAGCTTATATCAAAGTTATTTCGAGTTGCTGAGGTAGCTTCCGGTGTTCGCAAAACCTAGCTTCTCTTTCCATTCAGTTATTACTATATGTTTCAGACTTGAGTATTTCATTTAGTATTTCTATGACTATTCAGTTTTGTTTAAAGGCTCTAGACTCGTGACCCCAGATCTTTTGGGATTGTTATTTCGTTATTCACACTTCTAAGTATTTATTTATACTATTATTATTGGAGTATCTATTGACTCATATATTCTTCTTGAGTTGGTCCTTCCGGGACTGGTTTTCTAATTGGAAACAGTTATTGATATGGCTTGCCTAGCTTTAGGGTTGGGCGTCATCACAATCGGATTTGGGTCGTGACAAATTAAAAAAATAAAAGATAAAAGTGGCTGAAAATTAAAAAAATCAAAAGTAAAAGAAAGTTGAATTTTTAAAAGAAAGTAAAAGAAAGTGGCCTTTTCTTACTAAAAATAAAAGAAAGTGGAAAATTAAAAAAAATAAAAGTAATTTAAGTTGGAATTTTAAAAATAAATATAAATAAAGGTGGGATTTCTTTTTCTAAAAAAATATAAGCAATTTGTAAGTAGGATTTCTTTTCATTAAAAAATAATAAAATATTTTTTTAAAAAAAATCTGAAAATTTTCAAAAGTTTTGCTATAAATAGAAGAGAAAATTTAGGAAAATAGGGGGAGGAAAAAATAGAGGAGAAGAAAAAGAAGGGATGGAGAAAACGGTATACATTCAATATGCACTCTGAATACATTGGATATACATGGCAAAATTGTGGTGTTATTGTTGTATGCTACTGCACTTTGCTGATTTTCTTCTTCTTTTGCTTCCAATACTAGATACATGACTGTAACTTTATCGATATTGTAAGCTGAAATGTGAAAGCATGAATACATATAAAGAATAGAACTTTGAAGTTTTAATTTAACTTTTTATTTGTTTCTTTTACTGATTGTATTTAGGCTATTTCATGTATTATTATTCTGTAAGCTTCTGTCGCTTTGCATAACTAGGCATCTTGTAGTGATGTATTAAATAATACTCTATGTTAGTTTGGTTATTAGATATTATATGTTTAAGCATGCTCATCACTGTCAAACTGTTTAATAATTGGAACAAGAGAAAAATAACATAAGCTGGTCTTTAATGAATCGACTTGGTAAAACTAGTTAGATCATTAACTATGAAGGTTTTAATATTGTCAATAGTAGGTTAATTACAAACATGTAGCTAAATTTAGTAAAAGTATGAATTTGAATTAGTTTCGTGAATTAGGCACTAATGCATGATTTGAGTTCAAACAAGACGAGATAACATTTAAAATTTAATAAACTTTCGAATAAGCATAAGTGATTAAGGTTAATTCTAGTTTCAAATAATTATAAATAATTAATTTCAACGGTTCAAGTCATCTAACAATGTGAGTTTAAACTAGTTATATGATAATTATTTTCTTTTGAATATATTATTTGTTGATTTCTTATTTTATTTTTAATTTCAATTTTAGTAACATTTCTTTCCGTTAACATTTGTCTTAATCTAGCAATTAATATGTTACGCTTTTTTTAAGCATGTAATTAATTAGGAATTTTCTCTTTTATTTTAGAGACGGATTTAATAAAAGATGTAGTCACTTTAGGATTATCCTTTAAAAAAAATAAACGAGATGAGCCTCACCAAATAAAATGCACAAGATGCGGGGCCCACGATAATTGGATATAATAATTGTATAGACTTCGGGACATGTCGTCTTAGAAAATTTCACGGCATTCTCAAAAATAATAACGCGTTAGACTCTATAGGTGCGTACTTTAATAATGTTATCTCCCTAAACTCGGGTGCCCATTTATGTAACCCAAATTCAAATTTCAACGGGGTCAAAATGTATCGATAATCACGGGTACATTGACTGTAACGTTGATTGAGATACATTTTCACAACGTTGTAATTCTCTGTAAAATAATAATAACAATTAAAAAAAATAACAATAAAAACGTTTAAAAGTTAAAATTTGCACATAAGTTCATAATTGTTAAAAATCAGATAATTAAGCCGAATATAACAGTTGAGCGACCACGCTAGAACCACGGAACTCGGGAATGCCTAACACCTTCTCCCGGGTTAATAAAATTTCTTATTCAAATTTCTGGTGCCCGGACTATTAAACAGGGCCAATTTTTTCCTCGATTCGGGATTCAAGCCTGTGACTTGGGACACCATAAATCTCCCAAGTGGCGACACTCAAATTAAATAACAAATCTAGTTCCGATTGTCCTTTAATTGGAAAAACTCCTTGCGCCCTCGCGTGTAGCGTAAAAAAAAAGGTGTGACATTTATAAGTACTACTATTTGTAAAGTTGTTAATTTTATAATTTCAAGCAAAAAGTATTGTGTATATCTTTTGATAATGCTTCTAACAATAATGTTGCAATTTCAATATTAAAACTACATTTGCAACCACCACTTGCTGAAATTTTTATGTTAGGTGTGCATGTCATATTTATAATTTAATTGTTAAAAGTGGCTTTGATTTATTTTCAACTGAGATTACTCATGTTATAAGAGCAGTTGGTGTTATTCAAGGAAATAATAGACAATCTAGAATAAAGGAATTGAAGTTAGTGTATCCAGTATAACCTTAAACCCAGATTTACGCTGGACGAAATTGTTACTAGATGGAATTATACATATATATTTTTAAAATGTTGCTACAAATATAGATTCCCAATAACTGAAGTTGCTAATGCGCATTGAACTAATCCAAACTATATGTTAACAACTACTACTTGAGAGATCATTAATGATGTTGTTAAATTTTTACATAAATTTTATACAACTACTGGAGTTTTTTGGAGCATATTACCTTACTGTTACTATGGCTTTACTACATATAGCTGAAATCTCTTTTCTACTCTTTGAATTTAAGAAGAACGAAAAATATAGGGATTTTATTGAATAAATGCAAGTAAAATTCAAAAAATATTTCTTTCTAATTCCTCCGGTTTACTTAATTTATGATGTTTTAAATCTTTCTATTAAAATGTCTGATTGTCACCAATTAATGAATGCTTTATATACTTATATGGAGATTTGACCAACTAAAATCCCCGATATATATGCTTGTATGGACAAGCTAAATGATTCTTTACCATAATTGTATAATTATTAAGCAAATATAATTGGTGATGTTGCTCTTAATGTATGCAATATTAATCCCACTGTGCATTGTACCACTTCTACCGTGGATGATGATGAAGGCCTTGATAGTTTTAATATTTTTTCTATATTTTCTAACACTCAAACCAGTAGCAGGAATATTGATGAAGTTCAATTCTACTTGCAAAAGCAAAAAGAGTCTCGCACAAAGAAATTTTCACCGTTGGAATGGTGGCATGAGAATGAAAGTAATTTCATGTTCTTTCCGCTATGGCTCGGGACGTACTGAATGTGCCAATTTCAACTATTGCATTAGAGAGTGCATTTAGCCAAGCAAGACAATAACTTGGAGATACCCGTCACTCATCGGGAAGCAATTCTTTGGAAGTTTAGTATGTTTCAGAGATTGGATTAGATCAGAACGATGAAATGAATATGTTGATAGCCGAGAAGACGAGGAATTTGGAGATATATTAACACATGGTAACCCATCCGAATTTAACACTCCAGAAGAAGGACACTCAGTTCATATTGATTATGACGAACTTACTAAGTCAATGCAAAACCATTGAACTTACTCTTTTTTGGTTAATTTACTTATTGTTATATGTAAACCTTTCTATTTGTAAGTTTGAATTTTGAAATATAGCACTTGTAATTATAAGTGCAATTTTTCCCCATATTCATTGTAATCTTTATATTTTTACCTATAACTTACAATAGTTATAAAAAATACAAAACAAATTTAAAAATTACACTAACCCTTGTACCTGTAACCCATACGATTTATTTTTTACCCCGATGAGCCCGAACTCGGTAAGCCCCAACCCGTAACCGGTCCGGACCCTAACCCATACTGTTACTAATTTTCCCACCCAGCTCGGCCCTGCCCACCCGTTAGACATTCTTAGTAATAGTCCAGGCCTATTTTCCCGTATTTTGACCATTTTACTAGTATCATTTGTATGAGTTAAAACTTATCTCTAACCTGATCAAACCATATTAACATTAAGGAGGTATTCACAGACTACCGTGTGTTATCAGTACGACTTTAATAAAGACATTCCCAAGGTCAAAGCGGTTTCAGAAGCGATGAAGGTTACGGTTGAATAGTCATCATGCTACGAGAAAAATACAAATTTCTCAGGAAAATTTCCCACAGATATATCAGTGGCAGTTCTCACTGAAATGTAAAAAAATTTAGCGGGAGATGAAAAAGTTTTCTTTTACTATTTTTTTCTTAGAAATGTTCCCACATACTATAGGTGGGAACTAGTTGACAAGTGCCAGATTGCATATCTTAAGACAGAAGTAATTTGCTCCATGATTAGCCATAGTCTAATCGATTGAGCATGACAACCAATGTCCGAGCTTGAGGTGGGAATAAAGAGAATCTTCTATAAAGAATCTTCCTTTTATCTCCGCAACTCTTGCTCGTAGAGCGACATACCAAATAAAATGTATCCCGCTTTTTCCTCGAGGGGAGCCGATATTTTAAATATGTGGGCCTTCATCGTAAAAAAGTGCATCATTTATTTCCCATCGAATCGACGTGAATGTCATTAAATATTAAATTATTAAACTCTCCTAGTGAAACGGTAAGAATCTAAGATTAAAAAAATTATTTTAATAATCCTACTGATGCAGTGGAAAGCTCAAAAATTCGAATTCTTATATTTGGTCCAAAATCTGCGAGCTTAAAAAATATTTCACATAGTGGAAAAGTTCATATTTTTATTTTCAGAATTTACATATTTCACACGGATACTTGCGGGTTAGTTGATACTTTATTTTTTCGAATTTACATATTTTCCACGGTTGTTAGTGGGAAAATTCCTACTTTATTTTCAGATCCCCATGCATTGCTTTCACTACTTCCCTCGAAAATATATTAAAATTAATAAAAATTACTAACAATATTTCCTTCTAATTGTTGGTGGAAAACTTCATTATTTTTTCTATTAAATGTTCGCTGGGAGAATCGTGGAAAATTTCCCACTCTTCTCCAGGAATGATCTGTTTTATTGGGAGTGCGGTGGAAAAACTCTATTTTCCCACCAGTTTTCCACTGATTTCACCGTAGGAAAATCATGTGTTTCTAGTAGTAGCGCAAGGATCAAGGTAGTCGTTATAGATCAAGGTCGAGGTCGAGCATCTGTATAACGACTAATTTTAGGATAAGAGACAAAAGAGTATATTCTAGTGAATATTCTCTATACCTGTATTATTAAGGTTTTTAAGAATATGTTTCTTGTAAATAAAAAGAGAAATAATGATAGAGGACACAAGATATTCACTTGTAAGAAATACATTGACTTTATTGAGAGAATCTGACCTTCTTCAAACATACAAAAAAAATACCTTTTTACTAAGATTATAGCCTAACTTTTCCACTTGATCTAGGAACAATCCGAATGTTCAAAGGCTCATCAATCATTCATCATTGTTAGAAGAAATATTGACAGATCTCACCCCCTTTCGGATAACTCATATGTTCTTATTTATATAAATATCATGCATGGCTATTTGTTTGTTAGTTAATGCTATCCCACTACCCGTGAGTCATTAAATATTGTTTATATTGTTCATATTTATTGTCATCCGACCTAACACTCAAGTATTATCTTATTACAAATTCAGTTATCTTGTCTCTTTTATATTAACATTAGCTAAAATTGACTATTTTTTGTTTAAATCTGATTAGTTGAATTAAAATTTATATTTTGGGTCAAATATCATTCATACCATATAAGCTCAAATACTGACAAATCTACCCACCACCAACAAATAAGAGGTGCTTTCTTGATTTTTAATAGGAAGTCAAAAGCATCAAAGAAATTTCTGCCTAAGCCATATGAAGATGGGGCCCACGGAAGAACCCTACAAGGCTAGAAGATAAAAATTTCTGAAAATGTTTGAAATTCATTTTTCAGATCCGCTAAAAATTTTCGGCTATAAAAATGAGAGAAAGAAGAAGAGAAAGACACACAATTACACAACAACAACTTCAAGAAAATACAACGCCACTCCACTACAGAAAAACCATCTAAATCCCCTTCATCACCAACCCTCCAAAACCTTGTAAAATATTTCTTATGTATGCCTTAGATATTTTTCTCCTTTAAGCTTATAAAATAAATAAATTCTTATTTTGAGTGTGCAAGTTCTTATTCCTAAGTCCAGTAAGCTCTTTCGGATTTTTCGAAAGGGAAATCTCTCTCCTGTAAACACGTAAGTTATTTTTTATCTAAAATTATGATTCTAGATATTATCCCTATTTTCCTTTACAACTTTTATGTTTTTACAGTTTATCTATTAATGTTTTGTATATAATCTAATACCACTCTTAGTATATTGTTATCTTTCAAATTTCTTAATAACTTTGATGGATTAACCTGTAAATTTCTAGGGAAATCCGGTTAAGTTTAAACCCAAAATTAATCAAAAATTGGTATATATGTTTAACCGAGGCCAGGGTGTGGTTAAAGAAAAATTAATTAAGAAAAGATAAAAATCTTTAAATAATTGGAAAGAAGAGATAAACAGAGTTGATTAAAAAAAAAAGAGTAAAAGAAGGTAATTTCGATCATAATTTTGGTAAAATAGAAACATTATAAGTTTATAGAATAAGAGAGAGAAAGTACTTTTGGTAAAATAGAAACACTATAAGTTTACAGAACAAGAGATAGAGTACCGAGTAGGATTTTCACAACATATGACTTTAACGTTTTTATTAGTACCATTTCTATTCTATTTCTATTCTATTATTTTGGTATGTGAATTATGAATTATCTTCTGGTTCCAAACTCTACATGTAATAATTTAATTAAGTCACTTATCATGAATTAGTCATCTTAAAAATAGCGCAAGAAAAACAAAATTCTTTAATTATCCTCCTAAAATTCTATTAAGGGTGACTATATAATGACAGTGCCCCGTGCATAAGGAGAAAACCCCTACTTACTATATGAGGAAATACCAATTATTTTCTTTCTTATTTTATTTGTTTCTATCTCTTTAAATAGAAACTGATCGACAGCTTAGGGATCAGAAGAACTATCAATCATTTTCTTTTACATTTCTTATTTTTTTCATCCAGCATAAAATATTACTTTTTCGTCATTATGTACTGTCTATAAATAGGAAGTCAGATATTAGAAAGTCTACGAAATTTGCAAAGCCAAAGAGTGCCAAGTGTATACTTCAACATGAGATCTCTCTCTTATCTATTTCCTCTTCTTATCTCTTACTTGGGTAATTTTTCCTATTCTTCTAATTTATCTTCGATAATTGCAGATTTTAGTTTATTTCAATTTTATGCCTTTTAGTTCCTTTATTAAAAAAAAAAAGGGGCTGTCCGGTGCCCTAAGTTCCATTTATGCGCGGAGTGTTGGGAATAAACCCAGTTATGGTTAAATCAACAAGAATAAAAATGCAGCAATAATGACACCAAAATTTTACGTGGAAACATGTAACGACCCGGCTCGTCGTTACGAGAATTACCACCCCGCTACCTTGTATTTACATATTTTATCCTTTTATACCAGTATTAGAGTATATCGGGTGAGTTGGGAGTGATTTGGGTTGAAAATGAAGCAAATAGCATGTTTGAAGGAAACTTGAATATGGAAAGTCAACCTAGAGTTGACTATTGAGTTAGAGTGCTCGGAATTGGATTCTGATGATTCGACTAGTTTCGGGGAATCATTTATGACTTAGGAGAGCAATCGGAATTGAATTCGGAGGTCCGGTGTAGAATTAAGCTTGAATTGGCAAAGTTAGTATTTTGGCGAATTCTGGTTGATAGGTAAAATTTTGCTCCGACGGTCGGAATGAAATTCCGAAAATTTCTGTAGCTCTGTTATGTCATTTTGGACTTGTGTGCAAAATTTGAAGTCAATCGGACTTGATTTGATAGGTTTCGGCATCGAAAATAGAAGTTGGAAGTTCTAAGTTTATAAAGCTTGGATTGGAGGTTGATTCATGATTTTAGCGTTGTTTGTTGTGATTTGAGGCCTCGAGCAAGTCCGTAATATATTATGAGACTTGTTAGTATACTTTGTTGGGATCCCATGAGGCTCGGATAAATTTTGGAACAGTTTTTGGAAGATTTTTGTCGTTTTGAGCATAAATGTAATGATCCAAAGGTCTATTTTAGTTCTAGAGATTCAAATTTGATTTCGAAACTACGAGAATTTAGATAATGAATTATAGGACTGATCTGAAAAGTTTGGTCTAATTTCATCAAGTCGCGTTTGGGTTTTTGACGCGAAATGTGAATTAATTATTTAACGAGCAAAATTGATGTTTCACTGAGTAAATGAGATCCAAATTCAGTTTTGTTTGAACCACTGGATCCGTATTGAAATTACGGAGCCATAGGAAAAAGAATTGTCAAATTCCGAGTTCGTATGATAGAGTTAGAGCCATTTTAGTGAAAATAGTTGTGTGCTTCAATTTATGTATTGTTGCTGGCATTATTCTGCAGCGTATGAATAGTAATTCTCGCGCGTAAACAGTAACCGCGCGGGTGAACAGTGTCGACGCGCTTGAACAGTACCCCGTGAACAGTGTCGACGCGCATGAACAGTAGTACCTCGTGAACAGTGATTTCCGAAAAAAATCAGTGAGTTGATAAAATCTATTTTGGGTCATTTTTTCACCATTTTTGATCATTTAGAGAGCTTTTGGATGGGGATTGAAGGAAGTTTCAGCTGCGAATCATTGCAGGTAAGTTTCTTGACTCAAAAATATAATTTTATGGTAGAATTAACATCAATCTTCATGACTTTGGGTAGAAATTGTGAAGGATTGTGGCCTAGATATTGAAAAAGAAAATTGGGGTTTTGAAAGGCCAATCGAACTCCGATTTTGGTAAATTTTATATGTACGAACTCGTGGCGAGACGAAGATTCTGGAAATATGAATTTTAAAATTTTTTGAGATGTGAGCCCGGGGCTCGGGTTTTGCCAATTTCATGATTTTTGATATTTTTCGAGTTCTTTCGATTGGGTTATGTTCCATTAGCATATTTTGATATATTTGTACTGATTTTGGCTAGTTTTGACGTGTGTGGATGTCGATTCGAGGAGCTAAGGCGTCGCGGGCATGAGTTTTCGCCGGTTCGAGGTGGGTAATACTTGTAAATGATGTCCTGAGGGTTAGTAAACTCCGGACTTGCACATCTTAGTGATGTGTTGAGGTGACTTGCACGCCGGATAACGGGCGTGGGGTAGAGCACCATTGGGGATTGTGACTTGGTCCGTCCCGCGTAATAAATAACAACACCTAATTGTTTGAAATGAAATTGACGCCTCAATAAAGATATTAATTATCATGTTTGGGCTTCGTGCCGATTATTTGAATCCTTCAGGGATTGGTATCATTGTCTTGATAATACTGTGCATATTTTTATCTAAATTTAAGGTTTTAAATGGTATTTTGCTATTCAGCATTTTTTTATAAGGTTATGAAAAACTTGCACAAGGTCTTAATGACATTTTTAGGTGTGAGCTAATATGATACTGTTGCTCGAGGGGCTTTCTTGATTATTTGTTAGACTGATTGGGGCCGAGGGCCATATGTTAGGTCATGATAATTTATGTCAGCATATGCATACATATACATGGATCGGACTGCACGCCGCAGTGGTATATGGATCGGGCTGCGCGCCGCAGCAGGTGTGATATTGATATTGCGCTTGGGCTGTAGGAGCCCCTCCGGAGTCTGAACCCCCACAGTGAGCGCGGGTGCCTTTGCATCGATCGGGCTGTACGCCACAGCGTCATATGCATTGCATGGCATACATACATTGGTTTATGTGTACTACGTGGCATAACATTTAGCACTCACACATTACTGGCACACATGCATTATTTGCCTTATTGACCAGATCTCCTGGTGGAAATTGTTAAGGAGTGCTGAGCCTGAGGGGCTGATTTGAGTGCGGACTTGCACTTCTTGAGATTGTACCAGGTATTGGTATGTTATCATGAAAGAAAGAAGCTAAAAATTGAGATTTCTGAATAATCTACTCACATATAATGGAAAGGAATAAAAAGATAGTTCTGTATTGTGTAGCATGAGATAGTGTCTTGCGTGGTTTTCTTCCCTTCAGCATTATTTACTTTTATTACTGCTGAGTTGGAAGTACTCACACCCGACTCCCTGCACCTTGTGTGCAGATCCAGGTATATCACAACAGAGCTGATTCTATTGCGGCTCGGGAGTGCTTTTGGACAGTCGAGGTAGCTGGCAGCGTTCGCAGGACCTGATTCTCCAGTTTGTCTATATTTTTGTTCTGGCCATCCCACATTTGTGCACAGTTATATTCACTATTTACACTTTGTATACTCTGTAGAGGCTCATGACTCGTGACCCCTGGTCCTTGGGGAGTTGTTATTGTTTTTGGGATGTGATCCCTGTACTTGGTTACTCCATTACTGTTGTTCTATTTTCTTTTATTCCTAACATGGTTTAAGTGAGCTAATAGCTCTGTGCTTCTGTTGATTGGTCGGGCTGGTCTAGCAGTGTAATAGGAGCCATCACGACCGGGTTTGGGGTCGTGACAAGTTGGTATCAGAGCCTAGATTACTAGGCCTCATGAGTCTTGAGCCGGTTGGTAGAGTCTTGTGGATCGGTACGGGGACGCCTGTACTTATCCTCGGGAGGCTGCAAACCTCTAGGAAACACTTCACATTTCTTGGAATTCTCATCGTGCGTACTTGATTCAGTTTGAGATATAATTATTGAGATTACTTTCACACGTCTGTATGCGCACTCGAGCGCACAGTAACATGATTGCCTTGATGGCTTGTGATTCAACGATCGAGTGGCGAGATATAATCTTTGTAAGTTTATGTTGGGCCAGTCGGGAGGACTTGATGCCAGATCTTTGTCTATGACATGAGCACCAAAGTGCTGATTTTACAAACTGATATTATGAAGTTTCGTGTGATCGGTATTGTTCCTAACTGTGGAAATGGCAGCTTAATAATGTACGAGCTGTCAGGTGTTAGATCCTTATTGTAATCTGTTGTGTAGCCCCGAGCTTTGGGCGTGGTGAATATTTATCATATCTCTTAGTTGGAAGGTAAAGTGCCTTACGTGTAGTAAAACGAGTTTAGACTTAAGAAGACTAAAGTAATTATTCTATGTGTATCCTGGTAGAAGGTGTTGTACTGAAATACTAGGTTGAGGCAAGTAGGTGGGTTGATTCTGATGTGTAATTGAAGGGTATTTGATATATGTTATGATTCGAGCACGTGCAGCGTATGCCCATGTATCAATTTTGATAGTATAACTTGTATAGTATTGAGATTAATGTTGTTGATATACATTGCAATGTCTTGTTGAGTTATGGATGTATTGTTAGAATTGTTTGGTGATTCTCTGGTAGGTGGATAGGCCAAATTACAAAGGAAACTCTGCCGAAATTTTTGGAAAATTTGGGACTTAGAAAGATTTCTGTCACCTAAAAAGAGTGGGCTTATTGGTGGTGTGTGTATAAATGCAAGAATTGCAGAAGGGTTAAGGTCTCTGATGATTCGAGTCTCTGTCAAGGCTTGTAAATGACTTGAGTTTAATCTCATTGTAACATTTCGGCATCACTTGAATAATAATGATATGAGTGGTTTAAAGTGCTTTGATGAATGGCTTCGAGCCAAGTTGGGGAGGTTGCTATTAAATAACTAATTGCATGGTTGTGTGCTATGTGGGCACTGTCTTTAAGTATGTTGGGAAAATTCTGACAAGGTTATGGTGCTTCGTAGATGTGAAGAAATACCAGAATGTTTTGAACTACTGTTGGTAAGGAATGTTCGGTGTATAGAAAAGAAAGATAGCGAATTGTACCTGTAAGTAATCATGTTCTGCGATGTCAGAGTCCTAATAAAACACGAGTTGTTCTACTCAATAGGATAGTTGAATTACATCTGAATAAGGGTAAATGATGCCCGAGAATGATTTTGCAATGTTCAAGATTTTGCTTGTAACAGTCAGGTGCCTTAAGATTGTGTATGTGGCTAAAGATGGCGGTTTCGTCAGAAAAGATCAAGACTTGTGTTATATCATGTGAATGATGGGATTCTATGTATCCGTATTGGAGAGTAATGATAACAAATTCAAAAACAAATCGCTGGAAGTTCTTCAAAATAAAATATTGTAGAAGGTTGTACTCGGGGAAACATTTGAGAGAGTATTCAGCGGCCCGTGAGCCTTAGACCGTGTGGTCTTGTGTACGAGTCTTGTGTGGTAAAAAGGGTTGAGGCATTGTCGTGCTACAGTAAAGACTGATATGAAATTAAAGATGAATCAGAAAGGAAACTGGGTAAATGGAACAACTTGTTAATAAACCAAAATGGTATGAAAAGTAATACGATTAATTCCTGGTATGTGGTTGAAGTAATGAGTCTTGCAGATATTGTGCAGCAAAACTCTTGAGTGCTGGCGGTTGTGTAACTTGATATGGGTATAAGGACTCAGTCCTGGCAGTTTAACTTATGCAATGTAATTGGGAGAAAGAGTTTATGATGTGTTTTACCGTGGTTTGAGAATGCGTGCATTTTTCCTGTTGATATCCAAGGCTTGGAATGGGTAATGAGTTTTCTCTATATGGGATCATAAAAGTCCTTGACCAGTTGAGTGCACCGATGTTTGCGGCGGAGGAAAGGGATATGAATTTCCATGTTGTCTTAGTGTGATATGGTATACGCGATGTGTTCTGGAAAGTTGATAATGGCATATTCAAGGTTTTGAGATCACTTCATAATATATGGGAAGTCATTAAAATTATTGAGCAACGCGGACAGCTGCAGGTGATTTAAGAATCGACCTTTTTGATGATTTAAGAAAATGGTACTGCTATTCTAGTAATTTGGTGGGGTATATGGTGCAAAAGGACAAGGTAATGTAAATTGATAATATCTAGTGGTATGGTGGTATTTTCTTGTTGGATCGACTATAATAATTGAGTCGTTGATGGCATAGTGAAATTCCTGAATGGCTTTCGTGGTATGAATGGGCGCTTGATGTGCGTTATGTATTCGTACGGTGGAATACGGAATCAGGCATAGTGATTTATATGTTATATATGTGTTGGAGACTTGAAGTTCTCGTTAGTCCGCCTATGCGGTGGTTGAATATCGTGTGTATCGGCACTGTTTAGCAATCATCAGAAATTAGAAGCCCTAATGGTTCTCTCTTAGCTTGATATGAGGAATTTGGGTTATGATACCTTATTTCAGACTGGTTGACATAAGTCAGGTCGTCTAGACTAATGTGATATGGACTATGTCGGAAAATGGCACAAATTGCGTAGTAGAGAGCATCAGAGTATGCTCCAACATAGTAGTTGTACCCAGAACCAGCGGATGGCTGGTAGGTATTGCTTTGTCAGTTGGGCCTTTGTGGCGGATGTCAGTGTAGAGGTATCTACCATTGATTCAGTTCCAGTATTGAGGAACGTTGTTAGATGCGTTTCATGTGGCCTAGCTTGAGGCTATATATATGTTTGCTGTAATGAGAAAATTCGACTCGATATGCATTTCCTTTTTACGAGATTTATGCATGGATAGGGTGGTACGCCGCCACGAGTTATTTGGATAGCGATCCACGCCGCCACAAGTATGGTATCTGGATCGGGTGGCACGCCGCCACGGGTATGTCATTGGAGCGGGTTGCACGCTGCAACAGTGTAATGTGAAAATAAAGTTAGTTATATGTTACCTAGTATACGATACCTCCTGGCTTCTAAGGAAAAGTCCGTATTGAGCATCGTTCGGCGAATGGCACATCGGTTGTGTCCTTTTAGGATTCGATAGCGTATATCATTGTATCACCGTGGGTGAGGTTGATTGCTGGGTTGAGACCTAGATTTGTGTGTGGCAGACCGTTTTGAGCTTGGTAACGGGAGGTGCTTCAAGAGTAATAATGTTGGGATAGAATCACGAATCGTGGCAAGACCACGTGATGTTATGACCTCTCGAGGAGGATTCAGGTACTCTATTTCTATAATGCGAGCCGCGATCTCAGTTCTATATTATAATGGCATAGAGGAATTGAATTGCAGCTCTTTTGCTGGAGACAGTTGTCATGATTTGAGCTGCCATGATTCGAGTGTGTTCAGACGTTTCTATTGGAGCCCATGTTGTGCTCATTGTGGCTTAGGCCGGTGTTGAGGTGTCATATCACCAGTGCGGTGTGTTATAATCGAAATGATCGTTGAAGCCAATAATGAATGTGAGTATATGTGATTTCAGCTGGTTAGAAAAGTAGTATCGAGGTTCGACTTCGAAATCCGTTGTGGTATCAGTTAAAAGTGAAATGGATTCATGAATGGTTGACCTGAGAGATGGGTTCGATATATCGCGTGTTCGGTTGCCGTAGGCATGATATGAAAGTGTTGGAACAAGACTCTATCTAATGAAAAAGGTTTTTCGGTTGGTATTTGGTTATCGTGGAAAATTGTTCTGATTAGAGACTATTGTCTCGAGTGATTGGGTTGTGTGATACATCATATGATCTTACCCGGGGTGGCGAGTATGGACTATTATAGCTGGTTCGGGTGTATTCTGAGTATAGACGGGGGATTCAGATTTGGTATATGATTTCAGAAAGTGCAATGTGGTTTATGGTTCAGTTGGAGTGAGAAATTTCAGCTATATGGTGTTGTCGGACTTATGTGAGATAGGTTGATGTATGATCGCCCGAATATATGCTTGGTAAGGTTATTCAGCTATTGGATTGCTTCTAGTACAACTATGGGTCCGCTCGAGGACGAGCGTTTGTTTAAGTTGGGGAGAATGTAACGACCCGGCCCGTCGTTACAGGAATTACCACCCCGCTACCTTGCATTTATATATTTTATGCTTTTATACCAGTATTAGAGTATATCGGGTGAGTTAGGAGTGATTTGGGTTGAAAATGAAGCAAATAGCATGTTTGAAGTAAGCTTGAATATGGGAAGTCAACCTAGAGTTGACTATTGAGTTAGAGTGCTCGGAATTGGATTCTGATGATTCGACTAGTTTCGGCGGATCATTTATGACTTAGGGGAGCAATGGGAATTGAATTCGGAGGTCCGGTGTAGAATTAAGCTTGAATTGACAAAGTTAGTATTTTGGCGAATTCTGGTTGATAGGTGAAATTTTGATCCGACGGTCGGAATGAAATTCCGAAAATTTTTGTAGCTTTGTTATGTCATTTTGGACTTGTGTGCAAAATTTGAAGTCAATCGGACTTGATTTGATAGGTTTCAGCATCGAAAACAGAAGTTGGAAGTTCTAAAGTTTATAAAGCTTGGATTGGAGGTTGATTCATGATTTTAGCATTGTTTGTTGTGATTTGAGGCCTCGAGCAAGTCCGTAATATATAATGAGACTTGTTATTATACTTTGTTGGGATCCCATGAGGCTCGGATAAATTTTGGAACAGTTTTTGGAAGATTTTTGCCGTTTTGAGCATAAATGTAATGATCCAAAGGTCTATTTTAGTTCTAGAGATTCAAATTTAATTTCGAGACTTTGCGAATTTAGATAATGAATTATAGGACTGATCTGGAAAGTTTGGTTTAATTTCTTCAAGTCGCGATTGGATTTTTGACGCGAAATGTGAATTAATTATCTAACGATCAAAATTGATGTTGCACCAAGTAAATGAGATCCAAATTCTGTTTTGTTTGAACCACTGGATCCTTATCGAAATTACAGAGCCATAGGAAAAAGAATCGTCAAATTTCGAGTTCGTATGATGGAGTTAGAGCCATTTTAGTAAAAATGGCTGTGTGCAGCAATTTCTGTATTGCTGCTGGCATTTTTCTGCAGCGTATGAATAGTAATTCCCGCGCATGAACAGTAACCGCGCGGATGAACAGTGTTGACGCGCATGAACAGTACCCCGTGAACAGTGTCGACGCGCATGAACAGTACCCCCGTGAACAGTGATTTCCGAAAAAAATCAGTGAGTTGATAAAATTGATTTTGGGTCATTTTTCCACCATTTTTGATCATTTAGAGAGCTTTTGGATGGGGATTGAAGGGAGTTTCAGCTGGGAATCGTTGGAGGTAAGTTTCTTGACTCAAAAACATAATTTTGTGGTAAAATTAACATCAATCTTCATGAATATGGTAGAAATTGTGAAGGATTGTGGCATAGATATTGAAAACGCAAATTTGGGTTTTGAAAGGCCAATCAAACTCCGATTTTGGTAAATTTTATATGTACGGACTCGTGGCGAGACGAGGATTCTCGAAATATGAATTTTGAAATTTTTCGAGATGTGAGCCCGGGGCTCGGGTTTTGCCAATTTCATGATTTTTGATATTTTTTGAGTTCTTTCGATTGGGTTATATTCCATTAGCCTATTTTGATATATTTATACTGATTTTGTCTAGTTTTGACGTGCGTGGATGCCGGTTCAAGGAGCTAAGGCATCGCAAGCATGAGTTTTCGCCGGTTCGAGGTGGGTAATACTTGTAAATGATGTCCTGAGGGTTAGTAAACTCCGGACTTGCACATCTTAGTGATGTGTTGAGATGACTTGCACGCCGGATAACGGGCGTGGGGTAGAGCATCATTGGGGATTGTGACTTGGTCCGTCCCGCGTAATAAATAACAACACCTAATTTTTTGAAATGAAATTGACGCCTCAATAAAGATATTAATTATCATGTTTGGGCTTCGTGCCGATTATTTGAATCCTTCAGGGATTGGTATCATTGTCTTGATAACACTGTGCATATTTTTATCTAAATTTAAGGTTTTAAATGGTATTTTGCTATTCAGCATTTTTATAAGGTTATGAAAAACTTGCACAAGGTCTTAATGACATTTTTAGCTGTGAGCTAATATGATACTGTTGCCCGATGGGCTTTCTTGATTATTTGTTAGACTGATTGGGGCGGGCCGAGTGCCATATGTTAGGTCATGACGATTTATGTCAGCATATACATATGCATGGATCGGACTGCACGCCGTAGTGGTATATGGATCGGGCTGCGCGCCGCAGCAGGTATGATATTGATATTGCGCTTGAGCTGTAGGAGCCCCTCCGGAGTCTGAACCCCACAGTGAGCGCGGGCGCCTTTGCATGGATCGGGCTGTACGCCACAGCATCATATGCATTGCATGGCATATATACATTGGTTTATGTGTACTACGTGGCATAACATTTAGCACTCATACATTATTGGCACACATGCATTATTTGCCTTATTTACCAGATCTCCTCGTGGAAATTGTTAAGGAGTGCTGAGCCCGAGGGGCTGATTTGAGTGCGGACTTGCATTGCTTGAGATTGTACCAGGTATTGGTATGTTATCATGAAAGAAAGAAGCTAAAAATTGATATTTCTGAATAATCTACTCACATATGATGGAAAGGAGTAAAATTATAGTTCTGTATTGTGTAGCATGAGATAGTGCCTTGCGTGATTTTCTTCCCTTCAGCATTATTTACTTTTATTACTGCTGAGTTGGAAGTACTCACACCCGACTCCCTGTACCTTGTGTGCAGATCCAGGTACATCACAGCAGAGCTGATTCTATTGCAGCTCAGTAGTGCTTTTGGACAGTCGAGGTAGCTGCCAGCGTTCGCAGGACCTGATTCTCCAGTTTGTCTATATTTTTGTTCCGACCATCCCACACTTGTGCACAGTTATATTCACTATTTACACTTTGTATACTCTGTAGAGGCTCATGACTCGTGACCCCTGGTCCTTGGGGACTTGTTATTATTTTTGGGATGTGATCCCTGTACTTGGTTATTCCATTATTGTTGTTCTATTTTTGTTTATGCCTAACATGGTTTAAGTGAGCTAATAGCTCTGTGTTTCTGTTGATTGGTCTGGCTGGTCTAGCAGTGTTCTGGGCGCCATCACGATCGGGTTTGGGGTCGTGACAAAACACTTCTAAATAAAGGAAAAAACCACGGCCAAGAAGAGCAACTGATATCATTATAGCGAGTAATTTTACACTGTGTAGTAATGAGTAAAACATACTCCTAAGACCACTACGTCCTCAAAAAAAATAAATACTCTTTTGCTTTTTCCACCTCACTACAATATTTCTCACAATCTATTTTTCTTCACAAACTATTTTCTTATAATTATACCTTGCTCTCTCTTTTCTCTCTTTTGTTGGTGCGTCAAAATGAGAGTTGAAGCTCTCCTTTAATAGCCAAAATCTCACTCTCTAAGGCCTATAATATTTGACAGCTTGTACACCATTTACACAATTTCAACAAGGTTGGCTACCAAACCAAACCAAGTCAACAAAATTGGCTACCAATATTTGTCCAATTCAACAAGGTTGGCTACCCAACCAAACCAAGTCAACAACATTGGCTACCAAACCATTTGAATGAGATGGACACCATATCAATCTCCCCCTCTATTCTCATTCATCTAGAGAAGGTAGCAATGTCTTCTAGTTTGAGTGCATGCCGACAAGTTCTTTGCATAACTCGAACTTGTCTCTTGGTACCACTTTGGTTATCATATCATCATGATTTTCACTCGTGTAAATCTTTTTGACCTGTAAGGATTCGTTCTCCACCTGATCACGAATTTAATGATATCTCACATCTATATGCGTTGTTCTTGCATGGTACATGGAGTTTTTGCTCAGGTCTATTACATTGTGACTGTCACAATAGACAACATACTCCATCTATCGCAATCCAAGTTCTTAAAGAAATCTCTTGAGCCATATCATCCCTTTGCCAGCTTCAGTAGCCGCAATATACACCGCTTCAGTTGTAGGCATTACTACACACTTCTGTAACTTCGATTGCCATGATATAACTCCCTCTGAAAAAGTAAACAAATATCCAGTAGTGGATTTTCTGTTATCAAGGTCACCTGCCATATCAGAATCTGTATAGCCCTTCAAAATTGGATTTGATCCTCCAAGATATAAGCATTTATGTGAGCTTCCTCTTAGATACCTA
This sequence comes from Nicotiana noctiflora, assembly GCA_032618575.1. Taxonomy (NCBI): domain Eukaryota; kingdom Viridiplantae; phylum Streptophyta; class Magnoliopsida; order Solanales; family Solanaceae; genus Nicotiana; species Nicotiana noctiflora. The sequence goes on from JASVEL010010115.1 coordinate 178,019, forward strand.
AATATCCACTTTATAGTTTCCCAATGCTCTTTTTTTGGATTTTCAAGAAATCTGCTAATAACACTGACTGCATGAGAAATATCTGGTCGAGTGCATACCATTGCAGATATCAAACTTCCGACGACATAGGAATAAGGAATCTTGTCCATTCTCTTTTTTTTTCCTCCGTCGTTGTAGGACACATCTTCTTACTCAACTTCAGATGACCAGGAAGGGGTGTGCCAACCAACTTTGCACTTTTCATATTAAAGCGCTCCAGTACACGTTCTATGTACTCCTTTTATGAGAAGTAAAGCTTCATTTCGTTTCTCGAACAAGTAATTCCCATGCCCAAAATCTGCTTAGCATGACCCAAGTCTTTCATTGCAAAAGACTTATTCAACTATTTCTTTAACTCGTCAATCTTGGAAGCATTTCTGCCCATAATCAACATTTCATCCACATATAGCAAGAGGATGATAAAGTCATCATCAGAAAATCTTTGTACAGACACACAGTGATCTGAAGAAGTCTTCTTGTAGCCTTGCTCCCCCATAACAGACTTAAACTTCTTATACCACTGTCTGGGAGCTTGCTTCTATCTGTATAGACTCTTCTTAAATTTTGAATACAAGATTTTCTTTACCTTTTACCTTGAAGCCCTCAGGTTGTTCCATATAGATCTCCTCTTCTAAGTCACCATGAAGAAAAGCAGTCTTCACATCCATCTGCTCAATCTCCAAATTAAGACTAGCAGTTAAACCAAGAACTGTCCGAATGGAGGACATTTTCACGACAGGAGAAAATATTTCGTCAAAGTCAATACCTTTTCTTTGACCAAATCCTTTAATAGTGAATCTATCTTTGTATCTCGGCTTCAAACTATGTTCTTCAGCTTTAACATTGAATACCCACTTGTTCTTCAAAGCTCTCATGCCTTTAGGCAATTTCACCAACTCATAAATATTGTTCTCATGTAGAGATTTTATATTATCTTGCATGGCTTCAATTCATTGATCCATGTGCTCATCTCAATGGCCTCCGCATAATATTCGGGTTCTTCCCCATCAGTGAGTAATACATACTCAGTGGGTGAATAACAGGAGGAAGGATATGGGGTCTAGAAGTCCTCCTCAGTGGAATATCTAATTCTTCCACAGCTTCGTGAGTAGGAGCATCTACCTCATCAACATTAGCGTTGTTATCATCATCACCATCAATATGCCGATCTGGAATATGGTTTTGAGCATCACCATCATCATTGAGACCACTAACGTCATCTGCATTTGTACGAGGAACTTGATCAAGATTAACTAAACCTTCAGAACTTGAAGGTTTTAGTTTCCACTTTATTAATATCTTCAATGGTTTGATCCTCCACGAAGATAACATCACAGCTTCTCACGACCTTCTTCTCAATTAGATCATATAGCCTGTAACCAAACTCATAAAGGCCATAACCAATGAAGATGCACTACCTTGTCTTGGCAGTTAATTTTGACCTCTCATCTTTAGGCACATGTACAAAAGCTTTGCAACCAAACACTTTGAAGTGTTCATAGTAAACATCCTTTCCATACCAAACTCTGTTTGGAACATCACTTTGAAAAGCAACCGTAGGGGATAGATTAATAACATAGGCGGCGGTCAATAAAGCCTCACCCCAAAAGGGATTCGACAACTTTGCTTCAGAAAGCAAACATCTCACTCTTTCCATCAAGGTCCTGTTCATCCTTTCTGCTAAACCATTAAGCTGAGGAGTCTTTGGAGGAGTCTTCTGGTGTCTTATACCATGCTGCTTGCAGTATTCGTCAAACGGACCATAATATTCACCACCGTTATTAGTACAAATACACTTTAGCTTTTTTCAGTTTCTCTTTCAACCGAAGCCTAAAACTGCATAAAGACACCCAATACTTGGTCTTTATTCTTCAAGACGTAGACCCAAAGTTTCCTTGAGAAATCATCAATAAAGGTAGCAAAATAAAGTGCACCACCCAAATTCATTATCTTTATTGGACCACATAAATCCGAATGCACCAACTCAACCAACTCTGTCTTTCTTGAAGGAGGATGAGACTGGACAGAAACTCCTTTTTGTTTTTCAGCCAAGCAATGCTCACATTTTTTTTAATTTTGCACTTTCAAATTTTGACAACAATTTCTTCTTGGGCAAAACAGTTAGTCCTTTCTCGCTAATATAGTTAAGCCTCTTATGCCATAATGTTAAAGAGTTATTGCTCTCAACGACATTCACAATATCAACAAAGGTAGAGGCCTTAGTCCAGTATAGACCACGACAATTTTTTCCACAAGCCACAATCATGGAACCCTTAGTGAGCTTCCACTTTCCAGCACCATTGGTACTGACATATCCCTCATCATCCAAAACACCAACAGAGATCAAGTGCAAACGAACATCAGGTGCATGGTTTATATTGTTTAAAACAAGTTTAGTTCCAATACTAGTTTCCAAAGAAATCATTCCAACACCAGCCACCCTAGATACCGTCTCATTATCCATACTCAAAGTTCCAAAGTCACCCTGAGTATAGGATGAGAAAAATTCCTTCCTTGATGTCACAAGAGATGCGACACCACTGTCCACAACTCAGCTTGACTCATTACAAGCGATATTTATCAGATCCGCATCAAGGATAGTAACAAGATCTTCTGTAGTGATGGTGGCCACACGATTGCCATCTTCTTTATGTTCTTCCTTGCCTCTATTCTCCTTTTTCAAAATCCGGCAGAACTTCTTTGTGTGCAATTTCTTCCCGTAATGATAGTACTTAATATCTTTAAGTCTGCTTCTGGATTTGCTTCTATTATGTTCTCTATTTTGAGAACCCCAATTCTTATTTCTCCTCCTAGAGTCAGTCACCAAGACATCTGATGAGGAGGAAGCTTGATATTTTCTTCTCATCTCTTCATTTAAAAGACTGCTCTTGGCAGGATCCGTAGAGATCACACCATCCGGAGCAGAATTTAATAATGAAGTTCTAAGAATTTCCCAAGAATCTGGTAGGGAACCAAATAGAAACAAAGCCTTGAATTTCTTCATCAAATTTAATGCCCATAGCAGATAACTGGTTCATGATCCCCTAAAAATTATTCAGATGATCTGTCATCGCGGAACCATCATGGTATTTTAAACCCAACATCTGCTTTATTAGAAATATCTTGTTGTTTCCAGTTTTTGAGCATACAAACTTTCAAGGTGCTCCCATAGGGTCCCAACATGTGTCTCCCCAGAAATATGGTTCAAAATAATATCGTCAACCCACTGTCTATAAAAGCCGCAAACCTGCTTGTGTAACAAATTTCACTCTTCATTTGATTTATTTTTAGGCTTTGTAGTAGCAAAGACAGGTTGATAAAAATTCTTGAGATAGAGTAAATCTTCCATTTTGCCATTCCAAATGGCATAATTTATGCCATTCAAAGTAACCATTCTACTAGTGTTGGCTTTCATTGTTTATCACAAATACAAATACTATTTATTGTGAGAACAAAGTAATTCTTTTCTGATGTGGAAGTTCAGACTATGCTGCAATCACAGAGCATACTCAGACAGAACCTTGGCTCTGATACCACTTGTTGGGAATAAACCTCGTAAAGGACCGAGACACAAGAGTATATCATACGCAGTCTTATCTTGCATTTATGCAAGAGGCTGTTTCCACGGCTCAAACACGTGACCTCCTGGTGTAACGTTACCGGTTACGTCAAGGCTCCCATTCTTTTAATTCCTTTATAAATTTATTTATTTATTTATTTATTTATTTATTTGTGATTCAGTTTGGCGATGCAATAGGTGATCCAAAGGAATATTTGAAGAGTGTAACGAATGGAGATCCAATGACTAAAGCACTTACACACCTTCTTCATAATTAGTACCAAGATTTTCCAGTAGAAAGAAATAAAGACAGATTTCTTCGAGATTTTGATTTGAAGCCTAATATCATTATTTATCATAATGATATTGATATATATCCTAAGGAACCAAGGCCTACTGCTACGGATAATAATTTTTCAGATACGAAAGAAGCAGAAAGGAGGGAACTGTAAATCCAGAAAATTAATTCTGCTTAGTTTTTTTTTTTTTTTTTTTTTTTTTTTTTGAACGGGTATGTTTTTTAGTTAGTTAATTATATTAAACTTTGTGTTAGTAATCTGTTGTCTAGTTGGTGTTTGGGATTATACGGTAATTTTTTTAATGCGGATTTTGAGTGTTAGATGAAAAGAATTACATTTCAAGGGCTGGACATACTTATTAATCATCCCAAAATTATTTGGATGACTACTTTGAATTTATTTATTTTCTTTTATATATTACGGCAAAAAAAAAAAAAAAAAAAACACGTGAATTGATTTTACTTGAGTTTATATACCAAAGAACATGGGTGCCTAGAGCGATGAATTAAGCAAATTATCATATTTGAAATTTACAAGTTGAATCTGGAACAATGAGTACCCTAACTGTTCCAGGCATCAACTGATAAAATATATAGTTGACGTTCTACAAGCTTTAATTTAATCTTTCACTGGGTCTGTTCATATACTGCTATAAGAAAATAAACTAGTTATTGAACTTAATGACAGCACGCCAAAAATGAAAATAAAAAATAAAAATACTGTATTTAATAAATAAATAAACTTAAGGAACCCCAGATTGACTTTTAGAGCAAGCTTCCATGATCACTCGAAACATTTTTGAACTCTCATTCCTTAAATTCTTATAACATTGTTTTACAAATTGTAAACTGGTAAAATCACAACAACAAAAAAAGAGAAAGTTCAGAGAAGGGGCCTACCTTAGTATAGTATACAATTATACAATATTAAGTTTAATTGACTGAATGATTGCATATGGATGTTAATCCCATCATTGAAACAAAATAACAATTCTAGGAAGATTTTTTTGCATTTATAATTTATTTACATATATAAGATCGAATTTAAGATATATCTAGAAAAAAAGGTCTCGTTTGAAAAAAAAAAGGATAGTGCGAAGACTCTGCATATCCACACCGAGAAAAACCTGCAAACAAATTGAACGAAAAAACCTTATAGTGTAATTTTATTTTCTCTCTTCGCTTTATATTGCACCTTGAATTTCACAGAATAATTTTCCAACACCCATTATATAGCATCACCTAAAAACTTTTTTCTATTTGATTCAGGTCATAATTTACTTAGAGTAAAAATTAATTCCAAAAATAAATTTTGTAAACTTTTTCCATAAACGTTTGAATCCATTCATAGGTTTGTGACTGCCGAGACTTGTTCACGTGATTATTCCAACTCAAAGTTGGAATCTGTTACTTGTAAACCTTTTATAATAGTATATTATTAATCCCATTCCAAATGGGAAGAAATTGGCGACAAGTTCCTTTTGTGAACTTTACATGTGAAAAAAATCAAATTTCAAATTGGAATTACTAACAAGCCTTTTATTAATATTATATTTTGTATATATCTCTGATATAAAATAAATATTAATTATATACATCTCATATATATATTTCAACCAAGAAACATAATATAATTTCTATTCCATATAGAGAACTACAATTTGTACCTATCTAATCTATCCCTAACACTGACCATGTATAGTATATTTCCACAATGCACTTATATACGAGTTAATAAAATTTCATGATAATTGTAACTGATAAACTGAACAAATTATACTAAATATCTTAAATAGGTTAAATTACACTAATTGTGTAAATAATATTATATTGTTCGTGTCGAAATTGGAGATCAATCAACCATGAACCTCCATTGATGAGTTAGGAAGAGTACAAATAGAACATTCTGGAAATAAGAGAAATTGTGAAATGAAGACTTCATTTGATTATCTCATGTGTAAGGCATTATATACGCACGTGTAAGAAAAAGGAAAAATAATATTTGTCTACTACTAACTACTGAAATAGCTCAACCTAACTACTTGGTCAACTAACTCAACTGCCTAGTTAACTAACTCAACCACAACTACACATTTATAAATATAGTGGTATTGCATTAACTATTCTCAATATCCCTCCCCTCCCCCCCCCCCCTAAGTTTGAGGTGAGGAAGTCACTGCCAACTTGCTGAGAAGATCAAAGTGTTTTACTCATATGAGAGCCTTTGTGAGGATGTTAGCCAGTTGAGCAGAGGTAGAGACATGTTGAAGTTCAATTAGTCCTTCTTGTATCTTATCCCGGACAAAATGACAATCCACCTCTATATGATTTGTCCTCTCATGAAACACAGGGTTTCTTGCAATATGAACAGTAGCTTGACTATCACAAAATACAGTTATGGGGTCTGTACATATGACTGTCAATTCATCAAGCAATCTTTTTAACCATACTATCTCTCCCACAACTTTTCTGATTGACCTATACTCTGCCTCAACAGAAGACAGTGAGACAATAGTTTGTTTCTTTGATTTCCAACTGACAGGGCTATCTCCAAATAGCACAATATATCCACTCACAAACTTCCTTGAATCAGGGCAAGCGACCCAATCTGAATCACAATAAGCACTTACATTATATCTGGGATCATTTGACATGAAAATACCCAAGGTAGGGTCTTTCTTCAGGTATCTAAGTACATGGACAACTGCTTTGAGATGAGGTTCCCTTGTTGCTTGCATGAATTGGCTCAGATACTGGACACGATAGGCTATGTCCAGTCTCGTGTTTGTCAAGAAATTCAGCTTCCCAACTAGTTTCCTATTGTATCCTGGGTCAGGCTAGAGAGTTCCTTCATTTTTGCTCAATTTAACAGTAGAATCAAGAGGGGACCCAACAGGGGAGTATGCAAAACAGCCAAACTCTTTTATCATATCCATGGTGAATTTTCTTTGGCAAATTATCACTCCAGCATTCTTGTAGAGCATCTCTAATCCTAAGAAGTAGTACAATTTCCCAAGGTCCTTTATCTTGAATTGATTATGTAGAAAAGTCCTTAACTCTGTAGTTTCTCTCAGGTTTGTACCAGTCAAAATCACAACATCTATATAAACAACTACATCTATATAATCACAACATTCTGTCAGCTTATCATACCACTATTTGCTAGCTTGTTTCAGACCATACAATGACTTCCTAAGTCTACATGCTAGATTTCCAGTATGAACCATTAGGCCTTGTCTGACTTCCATGTTCACCGCTTCATGCAGGTCTCCATGCAGAAAGGCGTTATTGACATCTAATTGATAAAGATTCCATCCCCTTTTTACTGCAATGCTGACAAGTGTTCTAACTGTAGTCATCTTTACCACTGGTGAGAATGTTTCTGTGTAGTCAATCCCTGCCTCTTGTGTGTAGCACTTTACTACTAGCCTTGTTTTGAACCTTTACACACTTTCATCTGCCTTGTGTTTTATTTTGTATACCCACTTGCAGCCTATAGTCTTTTTTCCTGCACGTAATTTAACAAGGTCCCAAGTATGGTTAGCATATAGTGCTTCAAATTCCTGTGTCGTTGCCATTTTCCATGCAGGATTCATACCTGCTTCCTCATAAGAGGATGACTCACAATCATGTGAAATATTTCTAATTAATTATTGACTTACAAGTTGCAAAACATTAAATGATATATGGTGATTGTTGTTGCATATTGCATTGAAAGATGTAGTATTAGTGTGAGGGTCATGTTCTATATTTTGAAACTGTAGAATTGGTAAGGAGTATACATAGTCCTTAAGGTGTGCATGGGTGGTATGTGTTCTACCTGACCTTCTGAGATTTGGAGGATTCATTTATGGGTTATCAAGTTCAGTAATTGGAGGGTTGTTATCATGTGTTTCTGTAGATTATTGTTGGAGATTAGGAATATCATCATGGTTGGATATTACTGAACTATGTGAGTTAGGTGAGGTCAATGGTGAACTGAGCGGAGGAGTGAAAGTGGTATCAGCTGCAGGTCCATCAGTAACATAAATTGGTATATCCTTGTCATGCAGTCCATAAACACCTTGGTTCTTAGAACTTAGGAAAACTAGAATGCTCAGAAGAGAATGCAAAAGGGAAAATGCTCTCATGAAATACTACATCTCGATATATGTATTTCTTTGTGGCTAAGTCTAGGACCTTGTAACCCTTAGTGTCAAATGGATAACTTACAAACACATGGGGAGTGGATTTATCTCTGTGGGTTTTCTGTGTACAAGGGTAGCATAAACACCCAAAGCTCTTGAGTTATAGGTACTTGGGCTTCTTATTGTATAGGAGTTCAAAGGGGCTTTTACAATTCAGAACATTAGATGGAAGACTATTTATTATGAAGGTGACTGTGAGGATGCATTCTCCCTAGTATTTAATGGGTAGTTTGGACCGATAAAGGAGTGATCTTGCTGTTTCAAGTAAGTATTTGTGCTTTCTTTTCACCACACCATTTTGTTGTGTTGTGTATGGACAGGTTTTCTGATGAATGATTCCATTTTCCTGAAAGAAGGTTATATTTTTATTATTGACAAATTCTAGGCCATTATTTGACCTTATGATCTTGATAGAGGTATTAAACTGATTTTCAATAAGGGATAGAAAGCCTTTAGTGGCAAGGAGGATATTGTTTTTGTAGCTTGCCTTTAATGGCATGGAAGGTATTATTTTTGTAGCTTAGGGGATGAGTCCAGGTTGATCTGATGAAATCATCCACCACGGTAAGAAAGTATTTATAATTATTGTGTGTTGGTGTGTGATAGGGACCCCCATAAGTCCACATAAATTCAAATATTTTGGTGGATGAGGTGGTTCTTTTAGGAAATGACAATCTAGTCTGTCTGGCCATTGGGCAAATAAAACAAATAAAGGGTTAATTAAGGGCAAACTTGACTAGTAGGGTAGGTATGTTCCTCATTTTAACAAAGGGTACATGCCCTAGCCTGTTGTGCCACAAATAATCTACACTATTTCCAGAAGATGCAGCAAACACAAGAGGAACTAAAAGGATCGCTTTTATTACATGAATTGATATTATTTACCGTTGACAATGAAAGAGATGGTTGAAGATGATCTTTCTTACTACTAGCATTCTTGTCAGGAATGAAAACACAAGAATGAGATTGACCAGAAACAACAAATGGACTCAAATTTGAACAGCTATGACATTTTGAACAAAGAAAATACAAACCACTTCTTGCTTTACCGATCTCCAAAGTCCTCTTCATTGAAGGGGCCTACATCACACAAAGGTATTTATTGAAGTTAACCATGCAATCAAGATGTACTATTAAAGAATGAATTGAGATAAGATTGTACTTGAAACTAGGCACATATAGGACTCTAACTAAGGTCAGTTTAGGACTGAGTAAAGCATCACCAATTTCTGTCATTTTTACCTTATATCCATTAGACAAGGTAACAAGGAAGGGATAAGGTAAGGTCATGATATTATTGAGGAAGGATTTTCAATATGTCATATGGTTTGTGGCTCCACTATCTAAGATCCATAAATCAGTAATTGAACTTGGACATTTGCACATAGTTGTTTCAACTATCTCTTTATAAGTACAACATGCTAAAATACCTGCAAAGTTAACAGCTCCACTTGTGATCATGTTTGGATCCTTAGTTGCACTATTGACTTTGAAGTTTTCCAGCAAATTCAGCAGTTGGTTGTACTGTTCACTTGTCAGGCTGTGAAGGTTCTGATTTTTATTTCTGCATTCAGCATCTTCATTATTACATGCTTGCATTTCCTTACACTGACCATGTACATTTGTAGCAGATCCAACATTTCTTCCCCTTGTAAATTTGAAGTCTTGTGGAAATCCATGCAACTTATAGTATTTTTCTTTGGCGTGTCCCTGCCTTTTATAGTAATCACATAATAACTTGGACCTATTTGGTTGAAATGCAGATCTATAAGTGTTCTATCCTGCAGTTTTGCCCCGTGGGTTATAATTGGTCCTAAATCTATTATTTCCTGGCCCATTGACACTCAGAGAAGTGGATTCCATGATTAGGCGATTGTTTGGCCTAATTTCTATCTGTTTTTTCTCTTGAATAAGAATGGAAAATGCCTGTGCAATACTAGGCATTAGGATCATTAGGATACTTTCCCTAACAACTGTGTAAACCTCATTGAGTCCCATTAGAAATTGAATTAACTTACGATCCTGTTCTGCTTTATATATATTTGCCTTGGCACCACATGTGCACTGGCATCCACACTGAGCATGTGCATTTAAGGTGTTAAGTTCTTCCTATAACTTTTTCATCTTAGTGTAGTATCTGGTTATGTCTAAGGTTCCTTGATTTAGGTCATTGATTTCCTTTTGCAGCTGATAGAGTTTCGCTCCGTTTGTCTGATCATACCTGTCTTCGAGCTCCTGCCATAGTTCCTTTGCGTCACTCACATATTGCAAGCCATCAGCCAAGTCCTTTGAGAGTGAGTTAAGAATCCATGATTTCACCATGTCATCGCACCTCGCCCATTGCTCATAGCTCGCCTATCTGACATTAGGTTTCTTACACTTTCCGGTGATAAATCCGACCTTGTTCTTCACAGAGAGGGCTCTAAGGACACCTCTCCTCCAAGATTTGTATCTAGTGCCGTCAAATGCTACTGGTACCAAAAATTGTTCCGGTACTCTCCGACGGATGCATGTATAATGGATTAGTTAAATCCAAAGCTGCAACAGTACCTTGTGTTTCGTTGTCTCTAGCCATGAGATGAGGCAGAGTAGATGAAATTGAATGAAATTTCATGAATCAACAAAAGAGGAAACGAAAGTAGATTATGATCTGCGATTACAGATCGGTTGAAGAAAAATGTGAGAAAGAAGAGTGAGAGAAAAATGAGATGAGTGTAAATCTTAATCGGATCGGATATTAAGAGCTGTGCTCTGATACCATATCGAAATTGGAGATCAATCAACCATGAACCTCCATTGATGAGCTAGGAAGAGTACAAACGGAACATTCTGGAAATAAGACAAGTTGTGAAATGAAGACTTGATTTGATTATCCCATGATTAAGGCATTATATACACACGTGTAAGAAAAAGGAAAAATAATATTTGTCTATTAACTACTGAAATAGGCCAACCTAACTACGTGGTCAACTAACTCAACTGCCTAGTTAACTAACTCAACCACAACTACACATTTATAAATATAGTGATATTGCATTAACTATTCTCAGTAGTTCGTATATATAACTTAATTCATAATAGATTTATTTAATATAATCTTTTTGAAAACAAATATATGAATTTTCGTCAGTTTGCAAGTTATAAGATATTTATCAATTTTTATTTATTACTTCGCTTTGGTTATATTAACTAAATAATTAATTTTTTTCTGGAACTAAGTACTATCTGACAAGTAATTAACAATGACTATTGCTAATTTACCGCGAATCATTTAGTTGTTTTCTTTGGAGTTTTGTCATATTATGACTTTAAATTTAGACAATTCTTAATAACCAGCTGGCTTAGAACTATACCATGAGTTTAACAATGCAAGTAAAACGTACTATATTGATATATCTATCTTTCAAATAAATCAGTTGTAATAAATATATGGGAGTAACTAATTTCTTAACCTGTTGGACAAAAATAAGAGGGTGTTTGGTACTAGCTTATAAGCAATTTTCGATTTATTTACATGTTTTGGTAAAGGTAAAAGTGCTTATAAGTCAAAAATAAATTAAAACCCATAAGCCGATCACCCCAGCTTATGAATTTTTCGCTTATACGCACTTAGGTTTGACAAAGATTTTTACTATTTTATTCTTAAAATATTTATTTTTTGAACAAAACTCTTACATTGATACTCATTGCCTCAAGTATTCAACCTAAGCTCTCCCTCATCCCCTCTTCAAGTCTGCAATTCTCATTGATTATTTAAGATAAACAAATTCTCTATTATTTTATGCATACTTATATTGATGTGATTGTGTATTAATCTTGAACTGTATGTAACAAATGAGAACATATCAAATCTTTGGTGTATTGCTTTTTAAGTGTAGTGATGATGAAGACAATGCTTGTTTCTCTTCAAATAATTTGTCTTATTTATGTTTATTTTACTGAGAAACTCTTGTCAATTTATTAATTATAACTATATAACTTATGATTATATGCTTATCATAAAAATAAATTATATTTATCATAAAAATTATCTTATTTAAGCACAATTACACTTAAAATAAATGACAAATACAAAATTTTGTATTGAATCGATCTAGAATCTAAAATTTTGAAGAAATTACGCTTAAGTGTAAACAATATAAGGTTACTTAAGTCATTTTAATATAAAGAGAGCTTATATGTACTTTTTTTTTATCAAATACTGCAACAACTTATTATCAATTTCAGCATCTACCCAAACACATAACTGTTTATTTATTAAATTAGTTTCAACACCTAATGCTTATTAGTTGTTTCAAATCGGCTAATCCAAATGGCCTCTAAGTCACTTATTTATAACTAGAATTAGTGTACGTGCGTTGCACGTGTATTATGCATTATGCACAAAATAACGCAGTTTAATAGGTAGAATAAGAAAAAGTTAAGTATAAAGGTAATTGATGATGCAACAAACATTTAAACGATAAACTGCCAAAATAGTGTATATGAAAAATGAATAAGAATGAATTAAGTTTAATAGCAATTGGTGATGAAAAAAAGTTATTACATTAAAGAAATAGTTGTATTCAATGTGTAGACACTAAATCGAGTGTTATAATGAAGCTTGAATATGGTGGTGTTGCTGGACCATTAGCCAAGCCGTTGCTTACACTTTGTCATATGTCGAAGATTGTTGATGTGCACTAGGAAGAATGTTGCTTTAGTTATTACTGGTAAGAGGAAGGCACCTCTAATATATAACATTATTGTCAACACATTCAACGAAATAATTTCGAATGAAATAAAATTATTTGAAAAACCAATGGCCGAAAAGCGATTATTGCTTTCTTCAACAAAAGTATTCTCCTTAAATTCAATCTCAAGCTCCTTGTGCACCGATTGAAAATTAGGATTATCACTATTAATATCTCCGTTTATGATGTAACAAAATCTTGATTTGTGTAAATGTTCTTTCCACTTCTAAATATAACAATTGAAAAGTGTAGCGTAAATTTTTGTTCCTGTAAAACTTTTCACTGTAAGTTTAATTTTGATGGTTAAAACTAATATAAAAAAACTGAAATAAATTATTGATATAAATATTTATCTCTTCGTCAACTAATGTCATAATTTTTTTGGGTGCCTTGATTTGTCATATTGTTGAACTCTCTTACTATTTAGCTCTCAAATACTAAGACTCGTATTATCCAACATGAATCAGATACTCTTACACTATTAATTGGGACACATTAGTTTAACAATTCCTTTTCACTGGCCATTACAGGTGTACCTAAAATAAAGCATACATGAGATTTTATAATTTATCAAAGTGACTAAATCAATAATTAATTTTTGTAATGATGTAAGGAAAATTGTTTACATGAACAGATGTAATTGGTGAAACCTGAATGAATCAAGCATGACAATTACATTATAAATAATGTAATATTAATATCACACAAAATTAAATGAGATAATCTAAATTTTTATTTTTTAAAACAAGTAACTTGAGCTGGCATAACAACAAGTATTACTAATTATACAAAAAAATAACTAATAATTAAGTAATAAAACATAGATCGAATTCTAACCAATTTCTGCGATGAATTGCAATTATTCAATAACCAGTATTAAATTTATAAATTATATGAGAGGTGAAATTAGCCACATCTAAAACATGAAACGAAAAACTATATAGTAAAAATTTCTTCATGCAACACTAAAGATAACTTCTCGATGCAACATTAACAATTGATACATGTAAATGTGCTTGCAAAATACGAAGTAGGAAAAGATGTTGATATTAGTAAAAGAAACAAAACCTGCAATCGCGATACTGGAACATGCAAAGTTTGACGATTAAATTAATATGACATTATAGCTTCTTTTGAAGATGTATTTTGGTACACAATCTGACACATAAAAGGAATAATATGCTCGTGGAGAATTTGTTACTATAAAATTTCCTAGTTTAGATAATTTAATAAATAATGGCATTTATTGAAAGTTGAACGAAGCACTAATAATTTAGGAAAAAAATTTATTAACTTTTCTAACGTAGAAGAAATTTACCAAATATTTACTACTTCAAAGAATAAAGGAAAATTTATCAACTCCAATAACACGGTTATTTAATGAAAGTGAACCAAGTGTATCTTTTGGTTAAAAAAAAAAGTAGTGAAAAGTGTTCCTTGATTAAGAAACTTGAAAAAAAATTGATTTATTAAATTTCCTTTTGTGAAAAACGTGAAGAAAAATTATACCAAATAACTAAGACAAAATTTACTAACAAATAATTCTAGCAAAATATACCAAAATAATACAAAATTAAGTATATGAGTATTTTTATATATTAATGAAGTACTTAAAAATATACCAAAATAATACAAAATTAAGTATATGCATATTTTAAAATATTAATGAAGTACTTAAATTACTATATTATTAATGAGGTACTTAGATTACTATATTGTCCAATGTGAATTGTATATTTTAAAAGGTAATAAAGACGAACGACATTTCGCTAAGGGTCTTTTTTTTTTTGTAAGAAAGATAATATATTATAATAAAAAGTTTACATAAAGTTTGATGTTGGATGCATACACTACATCTGATTAACAGCTACTAACTTACACACATTAACTAAACCAAAACTACTACTACTAATACAACTACTTGATATATCTAATTGGTTACATAATCTTTTACGCAGCATCTCTGACTGATCTTGCTAATAAGAAGGCATGACAAAACTTGGAGGTCCTAAAAAAGTTACAGTATTCACGTCCACTTGAATTGCTTCAATTTAGCTAAACAGTCTGCACTGTTTTGTTTTCTGGAGATTAGCTCCATTTTTAGATTAATCAGCTTCCTGAGTAATAACCTTGATATTGCAATGGAACTCTTGAGCAGTTGCTGCAACTTGAGTGACATTTAACTCCCTACTGTTGGATTGGCTGTTGGCCTTATTCTGAATGAGGTTGACATTAGATTTTGAGGACACCTTATGAAAATTTTTCTTTCGAACTCCTCCTTCTGCACGAAGGTTTTTACTCCATTCTGTGACGACCCGGCCCGTCGTCACGAGAATTACCACCCCATTATGTTGTAAATACATGTTTTATGGTTTTATATCAGTGTTAGAGTCTATCGGGTGAGTTAGGAGTGATTGGGATTGGAAAATGAGGCATATAGCCTTTTTGAAGGAAACTTGAATAAGAAAAGTCAACCCGGAGTTGACTATTTGGTTAGAGGGCTCGGAATCGGATTCCGATGATTCGGTTAGTTCCGGGAGGTGATTTGTGACTTAGGGGAGCGATCGGAATTGAATTTGGAGGCCCGGTGTAGAAATAGGCTTGAATTGGCTAAGGTTGAATTTTGGCGAAATCCGAACGGTAGGTGAGATTTTGATCCGGGAGTCGGAATGGAATTCGGAACAGTTGCAATAGCTCCGTTAGGTGATTTGGGATGTGCCTGCAAAATTTCAGGTCATTCGGACGTCGTTTGGTCGGGTTTTTGATTGAATGTGTAATTCGGAATGTTTTAAGGAATTTAGGCTTGAATTTGATGCGAATTATGGGTTTTGATGTTGTTAGACGTGTTTTGAGGATTGGAGCAAGTTCGAATAAGGTATTAAGATGTGTTGGTATGTTTGGATGAGGTCCCGGGGGCCTCGGGGTGTTTTCGGATGGTTAAACGGGAGAAAAATTGTGGAAAAATTGCAGGTTGGGATCCTGCTTCTGTTGTTTCCGCTCCTGCGGAATTTGGAACGCAGGAGCGTGTCCGCAGAAGCGGACGAGATGCGCAGGAGCGGCTGGTTACGCAGAAGCGGAAGTAATTCCGCTGAAGCGGCATCGCTGGTGCGAGCCAGTGATCGCAGAAGCGAAGGGGAAGAAATGGGCCTGGTCCGCAGAAGCGGACATTTGACCGCTTGGGCGGGACCGCAGAAGCGGACAATGGTGCGCAGAGGCGGATGTTTCCGCAGAAGCGGAGGCTTCTTCGCAGAAGCGGGTGCGCTTAAGCGACCCCTTGCCCGCAGAAGCGGAAATGGCCGGCTAGGCCTGGAACCGCTGAAGCGACCCTTTGGTCGCGGATACGGGTGCATAGGAGCGGAAAATATTCCGCAGAAGCGAAAATCGCTGTAAGTAAGTGTATCCGAAGTTAGAAAAATTTCAGAACATTTCACACATTTTGGGTCTCGGCTTTAGAGGCGATTTGGGCGATTTTGAAGAGAAATTCAAGGGAAATCATCCAGGTAATCATCTATGGACTTAAACTATGATTAGTATTGGTAATATTATGCAATTATATCATGAAAATTGAGGAATTTGGGGTAATTTATGGAGGATTTAGCCCTAGGCTTGGACTTTAGAAAATCAAGGTTTTGAATGGGCAAATGGAGTCCGAATTTGGTAAAATTGATATGCTTAGACTCGTATTGAGATGAGGGTTCCGAATATGTGACTTTCGTGATTTTTCGATAAGCGTACCGAAAGTCGGGTTTTGACAACTTTGGGAATTTTGATGTAAATTGAGTGGTATTGATTGGGTGTAGTCCCATTGGCCTAATTTGTTGTATTTCTACTGTATTTGATCAGATTCTACGCGTGCGGAGCTTGATTCTCGTGGCAAGGGCATTGCGAAATAGTCGTCGCGCTGTATTGAGGTGAGTAATATATGTGGGTGATGACCAGCGGGTTCGAAACCCCGGTATACCACTTTGTGACGCTGTATAGCGGCGAGACACGCACACTGTTGAGAGTGCGGGGTCGATCATGAATTGGAGACTATATATTAGTCCAACCTGTTGATACTGTATTATTGGCTATTCTAGAGCCGTCGAACCTCCTTCTCGGATGGTTGCATATATATATATTGTGATAATGGCCACTCTTGAGCCGAGGAACCCCCTTCTTGGGCGGTTGAGTATACATGTGGGCCGTGAGCCAGTTATTGGATCCCGCGAGGATCGTTATCATGGTCTTATCATATAGACATGCTAGTTTACTACTAGTCCGCAGCTATTTTTGTTATTATGCTAATTCCAATCTCTGGAACTTGATATTACTGTTTTCCAACTGAAAAATGATAAAAGAGTTTTCAAAAACTACTTTTGAGCCTGCGAGGCTGTATCTGCATATTAGCTGACTAGTAGTGGATCGGGCTGTACGCCGCAGCGAGGTATATGTTGGATCGGACTGCACGCCGCAGGAATATCTCTATGAGATGTGCTTGGGCTGTAGGAGCCCCTCCGGAGTCTGAACCCCCACAGTGAGCACGGGTACCCAAAATTGGAGTCGGGCTACACGCCGTAGCGGTCATATCATGCATTACATTGCATTTAGCTACATCTGCTAGCTGTTATGCTATTTATTGGTATTTGTTGGTACAGGTACAGTGAATATTGATTCTATGACAGGGTATTTGATTACAGCTTTACATAGTGCTTTATTGCGGATTTCTTATCTGCGTTGTCTTACCCTTGTTTATTACCACTGAGTCTGGCAATACTCATTTTACTCCCTGCACCTTGTGTGCAGATCCAGGTACCTCTCAGCAGTGATCCAGTAGCTGTGCGATGCGACGTTTGAGTATATTCGAGGTAGCTGCAGAGTCCGCAGGACCCGATATTCCTCCCTACTGTCTTTTGATTTTGTATTGACATTTCTTTCCGCACTTGGTATTTTTGTAAACCTTTATACACTCATGTTCAGTAGAGGCTCATGACTCTTGACCCTTGGTCTATGGGAGTTGATGTATTATGGGACTTGGTTTCCCCGCTGTTGTACTATTATTTCATATTTTAATATGCCTAAATGGGCTAAAGTGAGCTTCTAGCTCCGTGGTTGATATTGATTGGTCAGGCTGGCTTAGCAATGTGCTGGGCACCATCACGACCGGATTTGGGGTCGTGACAAGTTGGTATCAGAGCCTAGGTTTACTAGGCCTCATGAGTCTTGAGCCGGTTGGTAGAGTCTTGTGGATCGGTACGGGGACGCCTGTACTTATCCTCGGGAGGCTGCGAACCTTTAGGAAAACTTCACTTTTCTTGAACTCGGTCGTGCGATCTTGTTGTTCTGAGAACTGAACTTCTATATTCTATTCTCTCGCAGATGGCGAGAACGCGAGCATCAGGGCGAGGTGGACGACCTCCATTGCCACCTGTTAGAGGCCGTGGGCGCGGTCGTGCTAGAGTTAGAGGTAGGGCGGCTGAGGCAGTACCAGCTGACCCGCCCGTTGTACCAGTTCAGGAGCAGCCCCGAGTGGTTGATGCTCCAGCAGTCCCAGTTCAGGGCCAGACTATATCTATTGCTATTCCTGGTCTTCAGGAGACTCTTGCTCAGATATTATCAGTGTGTTCCGGTTTGGCTCAGGTAGTATCAGCTACCGCTACTGCAGCGACATCTCAGACAGGGAGTGGTGAGCAGACCCCTGCAGCTCGCACACCTGAGCAGGTTGTTTAGGGGCTTCAGACGCTAGAGGCGGTCCCCGCTCAGGTGGTTGCACCAGTTATTCCTCCAGCTGCACCAGCTCCAGAGCATATGGTTCAGGCTGTGCCCGATGACGAGCAACGTCGTCTTGAGAGATTTGGTAGACTTCAGCCACCCCATTTCAGTGGCGTTGATGGAGAGGATGCCCAGGGTTTCTTGGATAAGTGTTAGAAGATGCTGCGTACGGCTGGTATTCTTGAGTCCAGCGGAGTTTCATTTACTACCTTCCAGTTTACTAGTCCTGCATATTATTGGTGGGAGGAGTTTGAGAGGCGTAGGCCTGCAGGAGCAGCACCTCTCTCATGGCAGCAGTTCTCTACTCTCTTTCTAGAGAAGTATGTACCTCAGTCTCGTCGCGAGGAGCTACGTCGCCGGTTTGAGTGGTTGGTTCAGGGCGACATGTCTGTGACCCAGTATGAGCTTAGATTCACACAGTTGGCTAGGCATGCCACATGGATGATCCCTACCGATAGGGAGAGGATCAGGAGGTTCATTGATGGCCTCAACTACTCTATCCGTATTCTTATGACCGGCGAGCGAGTTCTGTCATCATCGTTTGAGCAGGTTGCTGATATGGCACGCTCCATTGAGGCGGATCGTTGCAGAGAGAGAAAGGAGCGGGAGGCCAAGAGGCCTCGTGGTTCTGGCAGTTTCAGTGGTGCTCCATCTAGAGGGCATTCCCAGCAGAGCAGAGGTCGCTCATCTAGACCTCCTCATTCAGGCCGCCCAGAGCAGAGCGGAGGTTCTTATGGTCGTGGTCGACAGGGGTTTCAGCAGGGTCAGTCATCGCTTGGTGCCCTCCCAGCCCAGAGTGCAGCACCTACTTCTCCAGCACCAGGTGCATGTTATGAGTGTGGTGAGTTTGGCCACATGAGGAGACATTGCCCTCGACTACGTAGGGGCAGGACTCAGCAGAGGGATCGGCCCTCATCTTCGGCACCATCTCGGTCTAGTAGAGGTGGAGGTCGGTCTTCTCGTGGTCGCCCCGGGGGCGAGGAGAGATCTGGTGGAGGCCAGGCACGGTTCTATGCACTTCCTGACAGGCGTGATGCAGTTGCCTCCGATGCAGTGATTACAGGTATCATTTCTGTCTGTCACAGAGATGCCTCTGTTCTATTTGATCCAGGATCCACATATTCTTACGTGTCCTCTTATTTTGCACATCACTTGGGTGCGACTCGTGGTAGTCTTGATTTACCTGTTCATGTATCCACCCCCGTGGGTGATATGATTGTTGTGGATCATGTCTATAGATCTTGTGTTATATCTATTGGGGGTCTGGAGACCCAGGAAGATTTGTTATTATTGGGTATGGTGGACTTTGATGTTATATTGGGTATGGATTGGTTGTCTCCGTATCATGCTATATTGGACTGTCATGCTAAGACAGTTACGTTGGCCATTCCTGGTATTTCTCAGATTGAGTGGCGGGGTTCGACTGATTTCGTCCCTAGCCGTGTTATTTCGTTCTTAAAAGCTCGGAAGATGGTTGAAAAAGGGTGTTTATCGTACTTAGCTTTTGTGAGAGATGTGGGAGCTGAATCTCCTAGCATTGATTCTGTACCTGTTGTGAGGGACTTTCCAGATGTATTTCCTTCAGACCTGCCGGGCATGCCGCCGGACAGGGATATTGATTTTGGCATTGACTTGGTGCCGGGCACTCGGCCTATATCCATTCCTCCTTATCGGATGGCACCAGCTGAGTTGAAAGAACTGAAAGAGCAACTTCAGGAACTTCTGGATAAGGGTTTCATCCGCCCTAGTGTGTCTCCGTGGGGTGCGCCGGTATTATTTGTTAAAAAGAAATATGGTTCCATGCGAATGTGTATTGATTATAGGCAATTGAACAACGTGACAGTTAAGAACAAGTACCCTCTACCGCGCATAGATGATTTGTTTGATCAGTTACAGGGTGCGAGGGTGTTTTCTAAGATCGATCTTCGTTCAGGCTATCACCAGCTGAAGATCGGGGACTCGGATATTATGAAGACTGCATTCAGGACCCGATATGGTCATTATGAGTTTCTTGTGATGTCGTTTGGGCTGACCAACGCCCCAGCAGCATTTATGCATCTGATGAACAGTGTGTTCGGGCCTTATTTGGATTTATTTGTGATTGTGTTCATTGATGACATTCTAGTCTACTCCCGTAGTCAGGAGGAGCATGCTCAGCATTTGAGTATTGTGTTGGAGAGATTGAGAGAGGAGAAGCTATATGCTAAATTCTCCAAGTGCGAGTTTTGGCTCGATTCCGTAGCATTTCTGGGACATGTGGTGTCTCGTGATGGTATTCAGGTTGATCAGAAAAAGATAGAGGCGGTGCGGAGTTGGCCTAGACCGTCCTCAGCTACAGAGATCAGGAGTTTTCTTGGCTTGGCGGGGTATTATCGCCGGTTTGTTCAGGGATTTTCATCCATTGCTTCTTCATTGACTAAATTGACCCGGAAGGGTGCACCATTCGTGTGGTCGGATGAGTGCGAGGAGAGCTTTCAGAAGCTCAAGACAGCTTTGACCACAGCTCCAGTGTTAGTATTGCCATCAACTTCGGGTTCATATACCGTTTATTGTGATGCCTCGAGAGTGGGGATAGGTTGTGTGTTGATGCAGGAAGGAAAGGTAATTGCTTATGCTTCTCGGCAGTTGAAGCCGCATGAGAAGAACTATCCTGTTCATGACTTGGAGCTAGCCGCCATTGTTCATGCCTTGAAGATTTGGAGGCACTATTTGTACGGTGTGTCTTGTGAGGTGTATACCGACCATCGTAGTCTCCGGCACTTGTTCAAACAGAAAGACCTTAATTTGAGACAGCGGAGATGGCTTGAGTTGCTGAAGGATTATGACATTACTATATTATATCATCCGGGAAGGCCAATGTGGTGGCCGATGCTTTGAGCCGGAAGGCGGTCAGTATGGGGAGCTTGGCATATATTCCAATTGAGGAGAGGTTATTTGCTTATGATGTTCAGGGGCTAGCCAATCGGCTAGTGAGGTTAGATATTTTGGAGCCCAGCAAGGTATTGGCTTGTGTTGTATCTCGGTCATCTCTATATGATCGTATTCGTGAGCGCCAGTATGATGATCCACATTTGGCTGTCCTGAGGGACAGAGTTCGGCATGATGATGCTAGAGATGTCACCATTGATAGTGACGGCGTATTGAGGATGCAGGGCCGGATATGTGTGCCCAATGTTGATGGCCTTCGTGAGTTGATTCTGGAAGAGGCCCATAGCTCGCGGTATTCTATCCATCCAGGAGCCGCGAAGATGTATCAAGATTTGAAACAACACTATTGGTGGAGAAAGATGAAAATGGACATTGTCGGACATGTAGCACGGTGCCTCAACTGTCAGCAGGTTAAGTACGAGCATCAGAGGCCCGGTGGTGTATTTCAGCGCATTGCTATTCCTGAGTGGAAATGGGAGAGAGTCACTATGGATTTTGTTACCGGACTCCCTCGGATGACAAGGAAGTTTGATTCTGTATGGGTGATTGTGGATAGACTGACCAAGTCAGCTCACTTCATTCCAGTTAGTACTACCTACTCATCGGAGCGGTTGGCAGCGATCTTTATTCGAGAGATTGTTCGGTTGCATGGAGTCCCAGTGTCTATCATATCCGACAGGGGTACTCAGTTCACTTCTCGGTTTTGGAGAGCATTTCAGCGAGAGATGGGTACGCGGGTTGAGTTGAGTACAGCATTTCACCCCCAGACAGACGGACAGTCTGAGCGCACTATTCGGATCTTGGAGGATATGTTGCGAGCTTGTGTGATTGATTTTGGTGGTTCGTGGGATGAGTTCCTACCACTTGCTGAGTTTGCCTACAACAACGGTTATCAGTCGAGTATTCAGATGGCCCCGTATGAGGCATTGTATGGCAGGCGGTGTAGATCCCCCGTGGGATGGTTTGAGCCTGGTGAGGTTAGATTGATAGGGACTGAGTTAGTCCAAGATGCTCTGGATAGAGCAAAGTTGATCCAGGAGAGGCTTCGTACAGCACAGTCTCGTCAGAAGAGTTATGCGGACCGTAGAGTTCGAGAGTTGTCTTTCATGGTTGGTGACAGAGTATTGTTAAAAGTTTCACCTATGAAAGGTGTCATGAGGTTTGGGAAGAAAGGAAAGTTGAGTCCCAGGTACATTGGTCCTTTTGAGATACTCAAGAGAGTTGGAGAGGTGGCATATGAGTTAGCCTTGCCGCCCAGCTTATCTAGCGTTCATCCGGTATTCCATGTGTCTATGCTCCGGAAGTACATTGGAGATCCGTCTCATGTATTAGACTTCAGTACCATTCAGCTTGATGGTGATCTATCCTATGATGTGGAGCCTATTGCCATTTTGGGACGGCAGGTGAGAAAATTGAGGTCTAAGGAGATTGCATCGGTTAAGGTTCAGTGGAGAGGTCGACCCGTGGAGGAGGCCACTTGGGAGGTCGAGCGGGAGATGCGGAGCAGATATCCTCACTTGTTTGAGACTTCAGGTATGTTTCTTGACCCGCTCGAGGACGAGCGTTTGCTTAAGAGGGGAGAATGTGACGACCCGGCCCGTCGTCACGAGAATTACCACCCCGTTATGTTGTAAATACATGTTTTATGGTTTTATATCAGTGTTAGAGTCTATCGGGTGAGTTAGGAGTGATTGGGATTGGAAATGAGGCATATAGCCTTTGTGAAGGAAACTTGAATAAAGAAAGTCAACCTGGAGTTGACTATTTGGTTAGAGGGCTCGGAATCGGATTCGATGATTCGGTTAGTTCCGGGAGGTGATTTGTGACTTAGGGGAGCGATCGGAATTGAATTTGGAGGCCGGTGTAGAAATAGGCTTGAATTGGCTAAGGTTGAATTTTGGCGAAATCCGAACGGTAGGTGAGATTTTGATCCGGGAGTCGGAATGGAGTTCCGACAGTTGCAGTAGCTCCGTTAGGTGATTTGGGATGTGCCTGCAAAATTTCAGGTCATTCGGACGTCGTTTGGTCGGGTTTTTGATTGAATGTGTAATTCGGAATGTTTTAAGGAATTTAGGCTTGAATTTGATGCGAATTATGGGTTTTGATGTTGTTAGACGTGTTTTGAGGATTGGAGCAAGTTCGAATAAGGTATTAAGATGTGTTGGTATGTTTGGATGAGGTCCCGGGGGCCTCGGGGTGTTTTCGGATGGTTAAACGGGAGAAAAATTGTGGAAAAATTGCAGGTTGGGATCCTGCTTCTGTTGTTTCCGCTCCTGCGGAATTTGGAACGCAGGAGCGTGTCCGCAGAAGCGGACGAGATGCGCAGGAGCGGCTGGTTACGCAGAAGCGGAAGTAATTCCGCTGAAGCGGCATCGCTGGTGCGAGCCAGTGATCGCAGAAGCGAAGGGGAAGAAATGGGCCTGGTCCGCAGAAGCGGACATTTGACCGCTTGGGCGGGACCGCAGAAGCGGACAATGGTGCGCAGAGGCGGATGTTTCCGCAGAAGCGGAGGCTTCTTCGCAGAAGCGGGTGCGCTTAAGCGACCCCTTGCCCGCAGAAGCGGAAATGGCCGGCTAGGCCTGGAACCGCTGAAGCGACCCTTTGGTCGCGGATACGGGTGCATAGGAGCGGAAAATATTCCGCAGAAGCGAAAATCGCTGTAAGTAAGTGTATCCGAAGTTAGAAAAATTTCAGAACATTTCACACATTTTGGGTCTCGGCTTTAGAGGCGATTTGGGCGATTTTGAAGAGAAATTCAAGGGAAATCATCGAGGTAATCATCTATGGACTTAAACTATGATTAGTATTGGTAATATTATGCAATTATATCATGAAAATGGAGGAATTTGGGGTAATTTATGGAGGATTTAGCCCTAGGCTTGGACTTTAGAAAATCAAGGTTTTGAATGGGCAAATGGAGTCCGAATTTGGTAAAATTGATATGCTTAGACTCGTATTGAGATGAGGGTTCCGAATATGTGACTTTCGTGATTTTTCGATAAGCGTACCGAAAGTCGGGTTTTGACAACTTTGGGAATTTTGATGTAAATTGAGTGGTATTGATTGGGTGTAGTCCCATTGGCCTAATTTGTTGTATTTTTACTGTATTTGTCAGATTCTACGCGTGCAGAGCTTGATTCTCGTGGCAAGGGCATTGGGGAATAGTCGTCGCGCTGTATTGAGGTGAGTAATATATGTGGGTGATGACCAGCGGGTTCGAAACCCCGGTATACCACTTTGTGACGCTGTATAGCGGCGAGACACGCACACTCTTGAGAGTGCGGGGTCGATCATGAACTGGAGACTATATATTAGTCCGACCTGTTGATACTGTATTATTGGCTATTCTAGAGCCGTCGAACCTCCTTCTCGGATGGTTGCATATATATATATTGTGATAATGGCCACTCTTGAGCCGAGGAACCCCTTCTTGGGCGGTTGAGTATACATGTGGGCCGTGAGCCAGTTATTGGATCCCGCGAGGATCGTTATCATGGTCTTATCATATAGACATGCTAGTTTACTACTAGTCCGTAGCTATTTTTGTTATTATGCTAATTCCAATCTCTGGAACTTGATATTACTGTTTTCCAACTGAAAAATGATAAAAGAATTTTCAAAAACTACTTTTGAGCCTGCAAGGCTGTATCTGCATATTAGCCGACTAGTAGTGGATCGGGCTGCGCGCCGCAGCGAGATATATGTTGGATCGGACTGCACGCCGCAGGAATATCTCTATGAGATGTGCTTGGGCTGTAGGAGCCCCTCCGGAGTCTGAACCCCCACGGTGAGCACGGGTACCCAAAATTGGAGTCGGGCTACACGCCGTAGCGGTCATATCATGCATTGCATTGCATTTAGCTACATCTGCTAGCTGTTATGCTATTTATTGGTAATTGTTGGAACAGGTACAGTGAAGATTGATTCTATGACAGGGTAGCTGATTATAGCTTTACATAGTGCTTTATTGCGGATTTCTTATCTGCGCTGTCTTACCCTTGTTTATTACCACTGAGTCTGGCAGTACTCATTTTACTCCCTGCACCTTGTGTGCAGATCCAGGTACCTCTCAGCAGTGATCCAGTAGCTGTGCGAGGCGACGTTTGAGTATATTCGAGGTAGCTGCAGAGTCCGCAGGACCCGATATTCCTTCCTATTGTCTTTTGATTTTGTATTGACATTTCTTTCCGCACTTGGTATTTTTGTAAACCTTTATACACTTACGTTCAGTAGAGGCTCATGACTCTTGACCCTTGGTCTATGGGAGTTGATGTATTATGGGACTTGGTTTCCCCGCTGTTGTACTAGTGTTTCATATTTTAATATGCCTAAATGGGCTAAAGTGAGCTTCTAGCTCCGTGGTTGATATTGATTGGTCAGGCTGGCTTAGCAATGTGCTGGGCGCCATCACGACCGGATTTGGGGTCGTGACACATTCATACATGCATAAATTGTTGTTGTCTCTCTGTTGTAGGCGATTGCTGCGTCTAACTCTCTCTATAAGTTCACCTCTTGCTCTCTTTGTTCTAGTTGATTGTGATTGTCCGCTGAGGGTGGAGGAGATTGAGGCCTCATATGACTTAGAAGATTGAATGGGAACATGTTGGAGTTGAGTGTTTGTAGAAGGAGATAAAGGAGTAGGATTATTAATAAGAGGAATATCTATACTAGTAGATATGTTAGTAGATATATTAGTGGGTATTTTGGCCGGTTGACAAGATTGATAAGAATGATGTTGGTTTGACCTAGTAGTTAAGATTGAGTAAGTGCTTTGCCCTATTTGCATGTGATCATTTGCTAGGGTTGGTGTCACGACCCAAAATCTACCACGGTCGTGATGGCGCCTATCGTGTTACAAGGCAAGCCTATTCCCAAAATATTACTACTAAATCGATAATAAGAATTTAATAAAATATTTTCAATATTTGAATTTCTCATAAACTAATCAACTCCAAATATAATTAATATAAAATACGGAAATGAGTCCCAAACATCGGGGTGTCACTAAGTCATGAGCATCTAAAACTAGAAATTTAGAAATATAATTGTCTAAAATAAGAAATGACAAGATGATTAACAAGGTCATGCGGACGTTAGCAGCTACCTTGCAGTCTTCAAAGATAGTCGGCCTAAACTCAACGATCGCTGCGCTCTAACTCACCTGGATCTGCACATATAGTGCAGGGAGTACTATGAGTACTACCACCTCAGTAGTAACAAAAATAACTAAGGAACTGAGCAGTATTGACGAGCTAAGAAAAGCAGTCCAATTATTTATTTTCACAATTTACAATAAACATGAATAAAATAGGTAAATTTCATAAAACCAACAAATATCACAAAGAATCTATAGGTAAGTGCAACAACAACAAAAGTAAATGCAACCTCATAGCAATGTCACTCCATCAATCAGCACTAGCACTTGCACTCAACACTCCACACTCAACACTCTGCGCTCACTAGGGGTGTATACAGACTCCGGGGGCTCCCAAAGCCCAAGCGCTAATCACGGACAACTCATGTGCCATCATATTAATACTTGAATCCGCACGGTCAACTCATATGCTATGCGGACAACTCACGCGCTAGGGTATTAATTCCTAGACCCGCACGGTCAACTCATGTGCTACACGGACATCTCACGCGTTATGTATTAATATCCTCATAACCAGGCCCTCGTCCTCACTCAAGCATGTACCTCGCTAGTCTCACTATCATCAACAAATAAGGGAACACAGTCCACATCAAGTATCACAACATATTAGTGAATAATAGATACTGAGATAAACAAGTACAATAATTTCTATGACTGAGTACAAATAAAGTGAGCATGAAATAATTAAGCCTAAGCATGATCTCTAATATAAAGCCAGACAAGTTCAACAACAAGTAACTACGTAAACACATATGATGGCCATAAGGCCTCATGGGGTGGACCAAGTCTCAATCCCTCGCAGTGCACACCCACACGCCCGTCACCTAGCGTGGGTATCATCACCAAACAATCACATGATATTAATTTCTCCAGGTTTATACCCTCAAAGCCAGAGTTAAAATTGTTACTTACCTCAACAGCGTGATATCCTACTCTGGGATGCCCTCGTCCCTTGATTCGATCCCCAAAAGCTTCGAATCTATCCAAAGTATTGAATAACAAGTCCTAATTAGTCTAGGCGGATAATTTTCATAGTCACAGGACAAGTAGAAATCAAAGTCAATCCTCGACCCAATTAACAACTAATTTGTATACAAACGAGGTCAATAACGGTAATTCAAAAAGTACCGTAACAGTAGCTTTAGATGAAATTATACCATGGCTTATACACTATAATTATTTTACTTTATTATTGCATCATCATTACTTGCAGGCACTACACCATAATAAATTCTTATATTTCACACACTGTAGCAATGTAATGTAACCAAATAACTGAGACCTTGTTTGTAAACCTTTAATATTCTAATAACATTTAGAGACTCAATCATTACTTCAACATTGTGGCATATTCATTCTTAGTTTACATTGAAAAAGGAAATAGATTGAACAATATACACTATAATTGTGTTCTATAGCAGTCAGTTTCAATACGACTAATCATTAGCTCTTTACTATACTATTGTTATTATTCCACTATTATAAGAATATAAATTATAACCTACTACTCTACTTTATCATTATAGTCTATGTTATTGCATGGGTTAGATATATTACCTGTATGCTTGTCCACAAAATTCTACGCAGAGTTAGACTTAGATTTGTTTTTTTCACAGATGTGCCGTCACAGTGCCCTATTTGTTCTTCCCTATATTTTGGTATCTTCTAATGGAATAAGGAATCAAATTTTCCTATTTAACTTTGTAAGCCTTAAAACGTGATGTGCATCTAATGTGGGTTTTGAGCCCACTATTTTATTTATATACTATTTTTATTATCAAATTTGTAAAGTAGGCCCACTACCTATTTATATAAGATAGTACTTTATATATTTACACATAATAAAGCCCAATTATCCACTTACGCCAATTCAATCTCAATTCTACCACGAACTTTTAAATTACATTCTGGACTCACTCCTAAGTCTAAAATCACCCGATGAAGCTAATTGAATCATAAAAATATAAATCCGAATTTGTTTAATCATAAGTCAACTTTCGGTAAACTTTTCTAACTTAGCTTTCTAACTAAGAGACTAAGTGATCATTTCTCTTCAAAACTACCCCGGAACCCAAACCTTAACACAACTGAACAACATAAAAAATAAAAATAAGATAAACGAGGCTACAACTCTTAGAACAACTAATCGGGTCATTACAGTTGGAGTGTTGCAATTAATGAGGGAAGAAGGAAATGTAAGTATTTTAGGGGAATGATGGTCGAGTAAGGTAGAATTAATAGAAGGGGGAAGGGTGTGATCATGCAAGTGTATGGGTATTGATTTGTCTTGCATGTGTGAGTGTGTGTCGTGGCTCATTGCATGTTTAGAGATAGGAGTAGTGGTGTGGGCAAGACTTTCTAATTGGACCGCACTATTAGGTGCTATTGATTTGTCTTGCATGTGTGAGTGTGTGTCGTGGCCTTTTGCATGTTGAGAGATAAGAGTAGTAGTGTGGTCAAGACTTTCTAATTGGACCCCACTATTAGGTGCTTGATTGCTAGTTGAAATTTGACTAAGAGTATTGTCTTGTCTAGGAGTAGTATTAGTATGATTTAAAGCATTGAAATGATTACTATCATCCTTTAATAAATCAAACTTATTATTAGTTACAATTACATTTGTTTGATCATTAATAATATAGCCTTTTTAATAGGTAAATATGTATGATTTAAAAATAATTGAGTAAAGGGGAGATGATTAGGATTAACATTAGCCAAAGACTTTCCCTTACCAAAACTTATCCCTTTACGTGCTTGCTTTGTATTTGCAATCTTGAAAGGAAATTGAACTAATTGCCATGAAGTTTGTGTATCCATTGCTTCCCCAGGAGTAGAAATATGATTAGAACTAGCCATGTTTAAATTCAACCTTTTGGATGGACAAGTTCTTTGGTTATGACCCATACAACCACATATATGTCACGACCCAAACCCTGGTCGTGATGGCGCCCAACACAATGCTAGGCAAGCCCGACCATATTATCCCTTAAACCAGCCAGTTATTAATTCCAATTAATCAAATTAAACTTAAACAAGCAAATGATCATATCAGGTGATAAGCGAGATAGTAAAAGCATAAAAAATACGGTTCCAATCATGTCGTGGTGTCACGAGACTAAGCCTCTACAGAATAACATCCTAGTACAAACAAGTCTAGGCAAAAAGAAATCGACAAGATGATAAAGAAGGAGAAAACAGGCTCTGCGGACGCTGGCAGCTACCTCGTAATCTCCGCAAAAGTAGATAAGGATCAGCAGCTAAAATGTCTCAACTGCTCTCGTTCACCTGTGGATCTGCACAGAAAATGCAGGAGAGTGGGGTGAGTATATTTCAACTCAGTGAGTAACAATAATAAACAATAACTGAAAGTAAGAACTCCTGTGCTATCACATAACAGTTCTAAGGCAACCCTCACAGGTACGTCATCACCGTAGTAAGTACTCTGATCTCTAGTCCACATCTATCTCTACAAGATCCCACACTGATCAAACCCCCACTCACACCCCTACGGTGTACGGCCATCTCAATATATGAAGACACATACCTATGTCTATAATGTGCAAGTATTTAACTAGGTAATAGGATATGAATAAGTATAATGCTGCGACGTGCAGCCCGCTCCAATACATATACCGCTGCGGCACGCAGCCCGCTCCATTTAACGTCGACAATGCTCATTGGGGGTGTATACAGACTTCGGAGGGGCTCCCTAGGCCCAAACGCTATGATACTGCGGCGTGCAGCCCGATCCACACATGTATTACTGCGGCATGCGGTCCGATCCAATATATATATATATATATATATATATATATATATATGTATATATATTTATACTGCTGCGGCGCGCAGCCCGATCCCATAATATACACCAGCGCTCACTGAGAATTTGTGCAGACTCAGACTCCGAAGGGGCTCCTACAGCCCAAGCACAATAATACTGTGATGTGCAGTCCGTCCCACATGTATATTACATGTATATTAATGCGGCGTGCAGTCCGATCCAATATATATACTGCTGCGGCGTGCAGCCCGATCCAATGTATATACTGCTGCGGCATGCAGCCCGATCCAATATAGGTATATATTTATAATACCTCATAATGGGTCTTCGACCCTATCCCAGTTAATATAGATCCGGCCTCTTAGGCTCACTCAACTAGAATAGGGAATTCCACCCTAGGTAGTATCTTTCAAAGTACACATCTAGTACTGGCTCGTAATATGCTATACAGTTGTAGTTACGGCTGAGTGTATGTTCCCAACATGATATAAGGGTCACCTAGCTATATAGGTTCCCTAATACTCTACAGATCGGCACAAGGCCCCAAACATGGCTATTAGCCCAATTGCATAGTTATACTCTAATTATCAGTCATTAAACACAGTATTCTATTAGCCGGGAAGGACCAAGTCCGAACCCCCAATCACAATGTCACCACGCCCGTCATAGAACGCGTGTCTCATATCAATATTGCACTGCGAAGTGCTAGTACGGGGTTTCAAACCCTCAGTACATTGTTTACTACTACCACTCACCTTGAACCGGTAGAAGCTTCAATCCGCCTTGCGCTTGCCTCGCAAATCAATCTCCTCGGATGCCAAATCTGCTCAAAATCATAGAGAATGCATCAATATATGCTAATTTCACGCAATTCATTCGAAATAACCCAAATTGTATCAAAACCCACAAAGTTGTCAAAACCCGACTTTTGGTGCGCTTCTGAAAAAATTTAAAAAGTTACATATTCGGAACCCTCGTCTCAATACAAGTCTAGGCATATCAAATTTACCAAATTTGGACTCCATTTGCCCGCTCAAATCGGTATTTTTCTACAATTTTTGGCCTAGGACTAAAACCCACATTTAATCCTCCATTTTTATAGAAATAACCCATGATTTCATGATAAAAGTGCGTAATTAAACCACGAAACTTACCTCCGACAATATCCCGATGATCTCCCAGTTATTTCCCTTCACTTCCTCTCTCTAGGCTTCAAAAATGGGGGTTTATGAAATGAAACCCGTAATGAAATGTTTCTGGTTTTAAATTCACTGCCTGGGGCTTTTACTCTACACGTTCGTGTTCATGCCCACGCGTTCGCGATGCCCAGCTCTGGCTTAACCTTCGCGAACGTGACCTCTACAACGCGTTTGCGATGAACAATTTCCCAGACGCCAGATTTTCCTTCTACGCGTTCGCGATACCCTGCACGCCAACGCGATGCACACCCTCACGCACCTACGCGAATGCGACCCCCTGAACGCGATTGCGAAGCTCAAGAATCCTGGCCTACGCGAACGCGATTACCAGTCTCGCGAACGCGATGCTTTGATCCGCCTGGCCTTCGCGAATGCGGCCCATGCCACGCGAACGCGAAGGCTTAAATTATGCCCAGTGATCTGCAATTTTTCTGCAGATTTTTAAGTTCCAAATGTGCCGGATGATGGTCCGGATTCACCCCGAGGCCCCCGGGACCCCAACGAAAACCACCAACATACTCCAAAACACGATATAAACTTTTTCCAAGCATACAACACCATCCTAAACATCAAAATCACCAATTACACACGGATTCAAGCCTAAGTTTCTTCCGAACTTCCTAAACCGACATTCGATCAAAAACCTGACAAAACGACCTCTGAATGACCTGAAATTTTGCAGGAACATCCAAAATCACCTAACGGAGCTACTGCAACTGTCAAAATTCCATTCCCAGTCCCGGATCAAAATCTCACCTACCGTTCGGATTTCGCCAAAATTCAACCTTAGCCAATTCAAGCCTATTTCTACACTGGACCTCCAAATTCAATTCCGATTGCTGACCTAAGTCACAAATCACCTCCCGGAACTAACCGAATCCTCAGAATCCAATTCCGATCCCTCTAACTAAATATTCAACTCCAGTTTGACTTTCCTTATTCAAGTTTCCTTCAAAAAGGCTATATGCTTCATTTTCAATCCAATTCACTCCTAACTCCCCCGATAGACTCTAACACTGATATAAAAGCATGAAACATGTAATTTCAACATAACGGGGTGATAATTCTTGTGACGACGGGCCGGGTTGTCATATTCTCCCCCTCTTAAGCAAACGCTCGTCCTCGAGCGGGTCAAGAAACATACCTGAAGTCTCAAACAAGCGAGGATATCTGCTCCGCATCTCCTGCTCGATTTCCCAAGTAGCATCTTCCACGTGTCAAACTCTCCATTGAACCTTAACTGATGCAATCTCCTTCGACCTCAATTTTCTTACCTGGCGACCCAAAATAGCAATAGGCTCCACATCGTATGATAGATCACCATCAAGCTGAATGGTACTGAAGTGTAATACATGAGACGGATCCCCGATGTACTTCCGGAGCATAGACACATGGAATACTGGATGAACGCTGGATAAGCTGGGTGGCAAGGCCAACTCATATGCCACCTCTCCAACCCTCCTGAGTATCTCAAAAGGACCAATGAACCTGGGACTCAATTTCCCCTTCTTCCCAAACCGCATGACACCCTTCATGGGTGAAACCTTCGACAATACCCTATCATCAACCATGAAAGACAACTCTCAAACTCTACGGTCCGCATAACTCTTCTGGTGTGACAGTGTTGTGTGAAGCCTCTCTTGAATCAACTTCACTCTATCCAAAGCATCCTGAACTAACTCTGTCCCTATCAATCTATCCTCACCGGGCTCAAACCATCCGACAGGAGATCTACATCGTCTGCCATACAATGCCTCGTACGGGGCCATCTGAATACTCGACTGATAGCTGTTGTTGTAGGTAAACTCAGCAAGTGGCAAGAACTCATCCCATGAACCACCAAAGTCAATCACACATGCCCGCAACATATCCTCCGGGATCTGAATAGTGCGCTCCGACTGCCCGTTTGTCTGGGGGTGAAATGCGGTGCTCAACTCAACCCGCATACCCATCTCTCACTGAAATGCTCTCCAAAACTGAGAAGTGAACTGAGTGCCTCTGTCAGATATAATAGACACTAGGACCCCATGCAACCTGACAATCTCCCGAATAAAGATCGTTGCCAACCGCTCCGATGAGTAAGTAGTACTAACTGGGATGAAATGTGCGGACTTAGTCAGCCGATCAACAATCACCCATACATAATCAAACTTCCTCGTTGTCCGAGGGATTCCAGTAACAAAATACATGGTGATCCTCTCCCATTTCCACTCGGGAATGACCATACGCCGAAGAACACCGCCCGGTCTCTGATGCTCATACTTGACCTGCTGGCAGTTGAGGCACTTGGCTACATGTCTAACAATATCCATCTTCATTCTCCTCCACCAGTAGTGATGTCTCAAGTCTTGGTACATCTTCGCGGCACCTAGGTGAATAGAGTACCGCGAACTGTGTGCCTCCTCAAGTATCAACTCCCGCAAACCATCAACATTGGGCACGCATATATGGCCCTGCATCCTCGGAACACCATCACTGTCGATAGTCACATCTCTAACATCATTATGCTGCACTCTGTCCTTAAGGACAAGCAAATGTGGGTCATCATACTGTCGCTCCCTGATGCGATCATATAAGGAAGATCGAGAAACAACACAAGCCAACACTCGACTCGGCTCCGAAATATCTAATCTCACTAGCCTATTGGCTAGGGCCTGAACATTATAAACAAATGGCCTCTCCCCAACTAGGATGAAAGCTAGGCTACCCATACTAACCGCCTTCCGACTCAAAGCATCGGCCACAACATAGGCCTTCCCCAGATGATACAAGATAGTGATGTCATAATCCTTAAGCAACTCCAACCACCTCCACTGTCTCAAATTAAGGTCCTTCTGTCTGAATAAGTGCTGAAGGCTGCGATGATCCGTGAACACCTAACATGAGATACCATACAGGTAATGCCTCCAAATCTTTAAAGCATGAACTATGGCTGCTAGCTCCAAATCATGAACATGGTAGTTCTTCTCGTGGGGCTTCAACTGACGAGAAGCATAAGCAATGACCCTACCCTCCTGCATCAACACACAACCAATGCCAACTCCTGAGGCATCACAATACACAGTATAAGGATCTGAAGCTGACGGTAGAATCAAAACTAGTGTTGTGGTCAGTGCTGTCTTGAGCTTCTGAAAGCTCTCCTCGCACTTCTCGGACCATATGAAAGGAACACCCTTCCGAGTCAATCTAGTCAAGGGTGAAGCAATAGAAGAGAATCCCTAAACAAACCAGCGATAATACCCTGCCAATCCCAGAAAGCTACGGATCTCAGTAATTGAGGTCGGTCTGGGCCAACTCTGCACTGCCTCTACCTTCTTCGGATCTACCTGAATACCATTACGGGACACCACGTGTCCTAAGAATGCCACAGACTCAAGCCAGAACTTACACTTGGAGAACTTGGCATACAGCTTCTCCTCTCTCAATCTCTGCAATACAATACTCAAGTGCCGAGCATGCTCCTCCTGGCTACGAGAGTAGACTAGGTATGTCATCAATGAATACGATCACAAATGAACCAATATAGGGCCTGAACACACTGTTCATCAGATGCATAAATGTTGCTGGGGCGTTGATCAGCCCAAAAGACATCACAAGGAAGTCATAGTGACCATATCTGGTCCTGAATGCAGTCTTCATAATGTCGGACTCTCTAATCTTCAGTTGATGGTAGCCCGAACGAAGATCAATCTTCGAGAACACCCTAGCTCCCTGGAGCTGATCAAATAAATCATCAATACGAGGCAGAGGATACTTATTCTTCACTTTAACTTTGTTCAGCTGCCTGTAGTCAATACACATCCTCATGGATCCATCCTTCTTCTTAACAAACAGGACTAGTGCACCCCACGGTGACACACTCGGCCGAATGAACCCCTTATCTAGGAGTTCCTGGAGGTGCTCCTTCAATTCCTTCAGCTCAGCTGGTGGCATACGATATGGAGGAATAGAAATAGGCTGAGTGCCTGGCACCAAATCGATACCAAAATCAATATCCCTGTCCGGCGGCATGCCCGGCAGGTCTGAGGGAAACACATCAGGAAAGTCTCGCACAATGGGAACAGAATCAATACTGGG
Organism: Nicotiana noctiflora; assembly: GCA_032618575.1. Lineage (NCBI taxonomy): Eukaryota > Viridiplantae > Streptophyta > Magnoliopsida > Solanales > Solanaceae > Nicotiana > Nicotiana noctiflora. Next base: position 213,729 of record JASVEL010010115.1, read on the forward strand.
AGTCCGGGCCTCGACCTCCCGCACAAATGCTAAATAAGAGAGACATCCCTTCCCAACCATTCGTTGGGCCTTGAGGAAAGATATTACCCAGCTAGGTACATACTCAGTCGTGCCTCGCCACTCGATCCTCTGAATGCCCGGCATAGCCAAGGTGACTGTCTTAGCATGACAGTCCAGAATAGCATGACATGGAGATAGCCAGTCCATGCCCAATATAACATCAAAATCAATCAAGCTGAGAAGCAACAGGTCCACTCGGATCTCCAGACCACCAATAGTGACCAAACAGGACCGGTATACGTGGTCCACAACAATAGTATCCCCTACCGAGGTAGATACATGCACTGGCAGCTCAAGACACCCTCGGGTCGTGCCCAAATGGGGAGCAAAATATGTAGACACATAAGAATAAGTAGAACCAGGATCGAACAACACTGAGGCATCTCTGTGGCAGACTGAAATAATACCTATGATAACAGCATCAGAAGCAACGACCTCAGATCGGCCCTGAGCATATCATCTAGCCTGTCCACCTGATCGGTCTCCCCCTCGAGGGCGACCTCTAGCTGACTGACCCTCACACCCTAGCTGGTGGGGCGGGTGCTGAAGTAGAAAGACCAGATGACGAGGGATGCCCCCTCTGCTGATAAGATATGGAAACAAGACGGGGACACTCCCTACGGTGGTGCCCAAACTCTCCACACTCGTAGCAACTCCTCGGTGCTGGGGGCTGAGACTGATAAGGACCCCTGGCGCTGGAGTGGCCAGCTGATGAACTAGGCCGAGATGAACCCTGAGCAGATGGGGCCTATGAAGAACTCTGAGCTGGCATGGCACTGAGAGATGGCTGGCTCTGGTGCGAACCCTGATAACCCTGTCTAGAAGACTATCTGCGACGATCGAAGCGACCCGACTGCGAAGATCTGAAAGAGCGACCTCGGCTCTGATGACTCTGGCCTCTAGTTTGACTACCACTGGAACTAGCTGCACCTCGAGGCCTCTTGGCCTCCCTCTCATCCCGCTCTCTGCGACGATCTGTCTCTATGTCGCGAGCAATGTCCACAGCATCCTCAAATGTACGACTCAAAACCCTCTCCCAAGTCATCAGAATATGAATGGGGTAAATGAGGTCGTCCACAAAGCATCCAATCCTCTCTCTATCAGAAGGAACCAACCATGGTGCATACCTAGACAACTTTGTAAACCTGATCTCATACTCTGACACTGACATATCCCCCTGACAAAGACCCTTAAACTGCCTATGCATCTCCTCCCTCTGAGATCGTGGCACCCACTTCTCCAAGAACATGGTGGAGAACTCTCGCCATGATAGTGGTGCTGCCCCTGCTGGCCTGCGGCGCTCATAAGCCTCCCACCAAGCGAAGGCTGGCCCCTGAAACTGAAAGGTAGTGAAAGATACCCCACTAGACTCCAAGATCCCTGCCGTACGAAGCATCCGACGGCACTTGTCCAGAAAACCTTGGGCGTCCTCGCCCGGAGCTCCTGTGAACACTGGAGGAGATAGCCTGGTGAACCTCTCGAGATGACGCTGCTCATCGTCTGTCATAGCCGGGACCCTGTCCCCCTGAATCTGATCTACTGGCTGAACCGGGACCACAGGCTGAAATGGAGGAGCCTCTGGTATCTGCAAGCCCTGCACTGCTGGCTCTGGAGTGCGTGCGGCAGGGGTCTGATGACCACCCCCTGTCCCTGATGCAACTGCTGCAGTAGTAACTGAAACTGCCTGTGCTAGGCCAGTGCATACTGCTAGTATCTGAGCCAGGGTCTCCTGTAGACCCGGAATAATAATGGGCAATGCTGGTGCCTGAACTGGTGCTGCTGGCACCTCTGCAACTGGGGGTTGTGGGTCAGCTGGTACTGCATGAGCTGCCCGACCTCCGTCACGACCACGGCCGCATCCCCGGCCTCTAGCAGGTGGTAGTGGTGGTCGTCCTCCCCGTCCGGAAGCTCGAGTTCTCACCATCTGCGAGAGAATAGAATGTCAAAGTTCAGTTCAAGTCAAAAGTAATCGCACGACAAGAATTTCAAGAATTGAAACTTTTGCTAAAAGGTTTGCAGCCTCCCGAGGATAAGTACAAGCGTCCCCGTACCGATCCACGAGACTTTACTAAGCCGGCTCATGACTCGCGAGACCTGTTAACCTAGGCTCTAATACCAACTTGTTACGACCCAAACCCTGGTCGTGATGGCGCCCAACACAATGCTAGGCAAGCCCGACCATATTATCCCTTAAACCAGCCAGTTATTAATTCCAATTAATCAAATTAAACTTAAACAGCAAATGATCATATCAGGTGATAAGCGAGATAGTAAAAGCATACAAAATACCGTCCCAACCATGTCGTGGTGTCACGAGACTGAGCCTCTACAGAATAACATCCTAATACAAACAAGTCTAGGCAAAAAGAAATCAACAAGATGATAAAGAAGGAGAAAACAGGCTCTGCGGACGCTGGCAGCTACCTCGTAATCTCCGCAAAAGTAGACAAGGATCAGGAGCTACAATGTCTCAACTGCTCTCGGGCACCTGTGGATCTGCACAGAAAGTGTAGGGGAGTGAGGTGAGTATATTTCAACTCAATGAGTAACAATAATAAACAATAACTGAAAGTAAGAACTCCTGTGCTATCACTTAACAGTTCTAATGCAACCCTCACAGGTACGTCATCACTGTAGTAAGTGCTCTGATCACCAGTCCATATCTATCCCTACAAGATCCCACACTGATCAAACCCCCACTCGTACCCCTATGGTGTACGGCCATCTCAATATATGAAGACACATACCTATGTCTATAATGTGTAAGTACTTAAGTAGGTAATAGGATATGAATAAGTATAATGTTGCGGCGTGCAGCCCGCTCCAATACATATACCGCTGCGGCGTGCAGCCCGCTCCATTTAACGTCGATGGCGCTCACTGGGGGGTGTATACAGACTTCGGAGGGGCTCCCTATGCCCAAGCGCTATGATACTGCGGCGTGTAGCCCGATCCACACATGTATTACTGCGGCGTGCATTCCGATCCAATATATATATATATATCCACACATGTATTACTGCGGCGTGTAGTCCGATCCAATATTTATATGTATATATATTTATACTGCTGCGGCGCGCAGCCCGATCCCATAATATACACCAGTGCTCACTGAGAATGTGTGCAGACTCAGACTCCGAAGGGGCTCCTACAGACCAAGCGCAATAATACTGCGGCGTGCAGTCCGTCCCACATGTATATTACATGTACATTACTGCGGCGCTTCAGTCCGATCCAATATATATACTGCTGCGGCGTGCAGCCCGATCCAATATATATACTGCTGCGGCGTGCAGCCCGATCCAATATAGGTATATATTTATAATACCTCATAATGGGTCCTCGACCCTATCCCAGTCAATATAGACCCGGCCTCTTAGGCTCACTCACTCAGCTAGAATAGGGAATTCCACCCTAGGAGGTATCTTTCAAAGTACACATCTAGTACTGACTCGTAATATGCTATACAGTTGTAGTTACGACTGAGTGTATGTTCCCAACATGATATAAGGGTCACCTAGCTCTATAGGTTCCCTAATACTCTACAGATCGGCACAAGGCCCCAAACATGGCTATTAGCCCAATTGCACAGTTATACTCTCATTATCAGTCATTAAACGCAGTATTCTATTAGCCGGGAAGGACCAAGTCCGAACCCCCAATCACAATGTCACCACGCCCGTCATAGAAGGCGTGTCTCATCTCTATATAGCACTGCGAAGTGCTAGTACGGGGTTTCAAACCCTCAGTACATTGTTTACTACAACCACTCACCTCGAACCGGTAGAAGCTTCAATCCGCCTTGCGCTTGCCTCACAAATCAATCTCCTCGGATGCCATATCTGCTCAAAATCATAGAGAATGCATCAATATATGCTAATTTCACGCAATTCATTCGAAATAACCCAAATTGTATCAAAACCCACAAAGTTATCAAAACCCGACTTTTGGTGCGCTTCTCGAAATATTATAAAAGTTACATATTTGGAACCCTCGTCTCAATACGAGTCTACGCATATCAAATTTACCAAATTCGGACTCCATTTGCCCGCTCAAATTGGTATTTTCCTATAATTTTTGGCCTAGGGCTAAAACCCACATTTAATCCTCCATTTTCATAGAAAGAACCCATGATTTTATGATAAAAGCACGTAATTAAACCACGAAACTTACCTCCGACAATATCCCGATGATCTCCCAGCTATTTCCCTTCACTTCCTCTCTCTAGGCTTCAAAAATGGGGGTTTATGAAATGAAACACGTAATGAAATGTTTCTGGTTTTAAATTCACTGCCTGGGGCTTTTACTCTACGCATTCGCGTTCATGCCCACACGTTCGCGATGCCCAGCTCCGGCTTAACCTTCACGAACGCGACCTCTACAACGCGTTCGGGATGAACAATTTTCCAGCCGCCAGATTTTCCTTCTACGCGTTCGCGATACCCTGCACACGAACGCGATGCACACCCTCACGCACCTACGTGAACGCGACCCCCTGAACGCGATCGCGCAGCTCAAGAATCCTGGCCTACGCGAACGCGATTACCAGTCTCGCGAATGCGATGCTATGACCCGCATGGCCTTCGCGAACGCGGTTCATGCCACGCGAACGCGAAGGCTTAAATTATGCCCAGTGATCTGCAATTTTTCTGCAGATTTTTAAGTTCCAAATGTGCCGGATGATGGTCCGGATTCACCACGAGGCCCCCGGGACCCCAACGAAAACGACCAACATACTCCAAAACATGATACAAACTTGTTCCAAGCATAAAACACCATCCTAAACATCAAAATCAGCAATTACACATGGATTCAAGCCTAAGTTTCTTCCAAACTTCCGAAACCGACATTCGATCAAAAACATGACCAAACGACCTCCGAATGACCTGAAATTTTGCAGGCACATCCAAAATCACCTAACGGAGCTACTGCAACTGTCGGAATTCCATTCCGACTCCCGGATCAAAATCTCACCTACCGTTCGGAGTTCGCCAAAATTCAACCTTAGCCAATTCAAGCCTATTTCTACACTGGACCTCCAAATTCAATTCTGATTGCTCCCCTAAGTCACAAATCACCTCCCGGAACTAAACGAATCCTCAGAATCTGATTCCGAGCCCTCTAACTAAATAGTCAACTCCGGGTTGACTTTCCTTATTCAAGTTTCCTTCAAAAAGGCTATGTGTCTCATTTTCAATTCAATTCACTCCTAACTCCACCGATAGACTCTAACACTGATATAAAAGCATGAAACATGTAATTTCAACATAACGGGGTGATAATTCCCGTGACGACGGGCCGGGTCGTCACAATATAATACACATTAAATTCAAACCTTCGTAGAGAATATCTTGTTTGTGTTCACCAATGTAAAGATGAGACTTTAACGGTTGATTTAGTTGAACTTCAACACATAAACGAGCATATTGACCTCTTGTAGTATTATAAGTACAAATATCCATAGATAAGAAATTTTCAACTTTATGAGCCAACCTCTTTAATAGATGATAATCATAAAACTCAGTAGGTAATTTCGGTAATAGCATCCATATAGCAGAAGATGTAATTTGAGTAGATGAAACTTTAAATTTAGGCTCCCATTGTCGCACAGATAAAAAATGGTCTAATACAAACCAAGGTCCTTCTTGCAAAGCACGTAATTTATTTTCCTCTTTTTGAAATTTAAGAAGAATAAAAAATCTGAGCCTAAATCAATTAATGGGAGATTTTCAGTAGGTTGCCACATAGCATACACCTTTTGTCTTAGCAGTTGATGTACCACCTTACGCCCATAAACCTTGATAATCACAGCATGTTCCCAAGGTTTATAGAGTCGATATTTTTCCTCTACTGTTAATGGAATAAAAATAGAAGAATCAGTAGGTGCTTTTATTTCTTCAGTATAATTAGAAGAGTCCATCCATGGAGTAGGGACTTAAACTCTATATGATTAGGGCTATTAGTAGTTAGAGTTTCAAGATAAAACTTTGAAAGCTTTGAAGTATCAATCATTTGAGTTGGTGAATCTAGTTGCATAGCCGTATTCATAGTTATAGAATTTAAAGATGGATTGTCAGATGATTTTGATGGTATTGATGGTGAAGGAGATAAATGGTTAGAGGTTGAGAGTGTTTTCTTCATAGACAGAGAGCTCTCGATGCTAAGGGCCTTTTAATATAATATAGATAGATATATCCCCTCCGCAAAAAAGAAAAGAAATCTTAAACTATAATGAGAAACTGCTATAGCAAGAGAATTATGAAGTTTTGAACATAAATATCAATCTTAGAGCTGATTTGAATCAGACGGGATCGATACTGAGAATTTAAATTAATTTACAATAATGGAAACTCTGCTTAGATTCGAAAAGGAACGGTGGAAACTACAACAAACTTTAGAAGAAATATAGAAACTCTGCTTAGATTCGAAAAGGAACGGTGGAAACTACAACAAACTTTAGAAGAAATATAGAAAGGAAAAGGAGTTTATGCACACATAAAGATATACTTTTACACTATGGAAAATTGCTTTCCATTTTATTAGGTTGACCAATTAATGTTCCTATTTTGAACCGTGTAACCCAATTATGGTATGTATTTATTGATTATTAACCCAAACCCTATAGCTGGAGAATTAAGGTTCTTCTACCGCACCGCCGCGGCGCCACCACTGATATATATATTCTCAGTCAATTCCATTAAGGAACATTTTGCCGTCGATAGAATGAGGGTGGCAATGGAATTAAAGCTATACAATACTATGACAAAACAGAAGGAGGTATTCAAATCGAAGGAACCTGGAAAAGTTAGAATGTACGTCTGTGGCGTTACGCCTTACACCTCCAGTCACATCGGCCATGCCCGCGCATATGTAGCCTTCGACGTTCTCTACAGGTATCTAAAATACTTAGGATACGATGTTGTATACGTGCGCAATTTCACTGATATAGATGATAAAATAATAAATGAGGCTAAAAAACTTGGAGAAAATTATGATCCAATTGTTCTGAGTAGTCAATTCAGCCAAGAATTTCTAAAAGATATGGATGATCTCCAAGTCCTCCCACCGAATCATCAGCCGCGTGTTACTGAGCATATGGAGCAAATTAAGAATATGATTGCTAACATAATTTCTAATGGATTTGGATACACAATTGATGGAGATGTTTATTTCTCCGTCGATAGTTTTCCAGAGTATGGTCGATTATTATCTGGTGGAAGAAAATTAGAAGACAATCGCGCTGGAGCACGAAAGGGTGAAGTTGATTTAAGAAAGCGAAATACTGCTGATTTTGCCTTGTGGAAAGCTGCAAAACCTGGTGAACCGCACTGGGATAGCCCATGGGGTCCAGGTAGACCGGGTTGGCATATAGAGTGCAGCGCAATGAGCGCGCACTATTTAACACATTCGTTTGATATACATGGTGGTGGAATGGACTTGAAATTTCCTCACCATGAAAACGAGATTGCTCAGAGTTGCGCTGCTTGCCCAGAGAGTAATGTTGGTTATTGGATGCATAATGGTTTTGTTAAGGACAGAGATGGTGAGAAGATGTCGAAATCATTAGGGAATTTCTTCACTATACGTGATGTTACTCGATTGTACCATCCTCTTGCATTGAGACACTTCTTGTTGGGGACTCACTACCAGTCTGATGTTAATTATTCAATATCACAGATTGAAATTGCTTCAGATTCTGTGTTCTACATTTATCAGACCTTACATGATACTGAAGAAGCCTTATTGTCATCAGTTTTCCAACAATTAAGAACTGATGAAACAATTAGGGACCTGGCGCGTGTTAGCCCTGATGCAGAAAAATGCATCAAGAAACTGCACAATGAGTTGGAGACAAGACTTGCTGATGATTTGCATACACCTACAATTTTAAATGCTGCTCTTCAGGAAGCCCTTGGGCTTATGAATAATTATTTGAACATGCTGAAGAAAAGGCAAATGCAACAGCGCCAAGAACAGTTGTTTTTGTCCCTAACTGAGCTGGAGAAAGAAGTGAAGGCGGTGTTGGATGTACTTGGATTGCTCGCTGCTAGTTCAACTTATACTGAGGTTTTGCAACAGATTAAAGAGAGAGCTTTGAAGAGAGCAGAGTTGACGGAGGAAGATATTTCGCGTGCAATAGAGGAAAGAGCTTTAGCAAGGAAAAACAAGGAGTTTGCACGAAGTGATCAGATTAGAAGTGATTTGGTGACCAAGGGGATTGCTTTAATGGATATAGGAAGAGAAACAGTTTGGAGGCCATGTGTAAGACCTGGTCCCGGACAGTAATATTCCCCTCACTCTGCTAATTAGGATTTCTTGCTTCAGCATTGGAATCTGCGTCTTAGGACTTCTTCTGTTTCTGTTGTTCTTGTTTGGTCTAGAATTCTGTTAGGTTCTCCATTCAATTTTAGGAGTTTATCTTTCTAGATCAACTTGTATGACTTCTTGATTCATCCCTGAAGTTAAGACTTTTGTTTCAGCTTTAAAGCTGTTTTTGAGAAATTGCTACCAATTTCGACACTTGCAAGCGTGCATTTGGCCCATGCTAATTGAATTTCTGAAGCATGTATTCTTGTCATGATATTGACTATTGAATATTTCAAAGGATACCAAACTAATATCAAAATCTGTTTGAAACTTGTCTGTTATTGTATGCATTGATATAAGTATTGTCACATCTGGATATCTTTGGATGTTATAGCGAATTGCTGTTATAGAAAACGTATATTGTAATAGAACATGAAGTTTGGTTCCGGAAAAACTTGGCTTTTATAGTGAGGTGTTGTTATATAAGGATGATGTTATAGAGAGGTATGAGTTAAAAGGATATAATATCACACCTCAGATAAACTTGCCACGTGATTCATAGAGCAAGGTATTTCATTAGTTCAACAGAGGTACTAAATTTTAGCTGTTGGATGCTTTCAAGTGATACTTATAACTTGAGCACCACTAGGATGCATGATCATTTAGTATGTCTATGTAACTGTTGGATGGCAATCTGGTTTCATGTAATGCCTGGTGCTCCCTACCTTAAGAAGTACCAGAGCGTCGCCTCTCAATTCCTTAGGAAACAGCGTCGTTAGCTAGAGAAAATGGCTCGTCCAACGGCAGATTGAGGAGAAGGGCTAGTCTCTTTCAGAATTCACTAACGGGATTTCTGTCAGCACGGCAAAGACACCATGAAGGTGAGTAGGGCTTTAAATTTTGAAGCATCACTACTTGTCAAGTACATCTCTCAATATTTGGGCAATTTTCTTAATTTATGATAGAAGTATAGGATTCAGCACGGAGCCATCTAAATAACAACTAGTATTGCAACTAACTACTTTCCTCATATCCAAAGTCATAAAGATGGTCAACTTTACATGTTTGTTACAGAAGTCTTTCAGTTATAAACTATGAGGTCTGGTTTGTAGAAGAGTTGTCTAATGGTTAAGCAACCAAAATATCAAGTTATCTAGATACTTGAGATAGAATGTAAGCTTTACTGTTAGTTGGCATCAAATGCCATGGGAAACTACATGTCACACCTCTTTTTACCGCACCCGCAAGGGTGCAAAGGGTTTTTCCAATTAAAGGACAATCGAGATGGGATTTATTTAATTATTTCAGAGTCGCCACTTGGGAGATTTATGGTGTCCCAAGTCACCGGTTAAATCCCGAATCGAGGAAAGGTTTGACTCTATTTAACGGTCCGCGAACCAGAAATCCGGATAAGGAATTCTGTTAACCCGGGAGAAGGTGTTAGGCATTCCCGAATTCCGTGGTTCTAGCACGGTCGCTTAACCTGTCATATTCGGCTTATTTATCTGATTTTTTACAGTTATATACTTAATGCAAATTAATATCCCTTTACCGCTTTTATTATTATTATTATTTACGAAAGAGAATGTTGCCTAAAAATATGTTTCGAATCACGTCACATGAAATGCACCCGGATCCTCGACACATTCTTATTCAACATTTTGGGATTTGGATTTGGGCCGCATGAAATGCACGCCCGTATTTAAGAAGGTAAAATTATTAAAATACGCGCCTAGAGCGATTACTTATTTACATTTTTTTGAGAAGGCCCGGAAATTCGCTAAGAAACGGCACATCTCGAAATCTAAATATTTTACATATACATTTATGAGGGCCCCGCGATTTGTACAATTTTTGTTAGGCGAGGCATAACTCTAATTCTAATTTAAAAGCAAACTACATCCCGCTATATTTATTTAAGAGTTAATTCAAGATTATTTAAAACATGTTGCAAGCCACACTACATGAAATGCACTTGTGGTTCACGACACGCTTTATTTAACCTTGTTCAAAATTGGAGTCGGGTCACATGAAATGCACCCCGATTCCTTTAATCTAATTACGTCGTTCGGTTAAAGAATAATGAACCAATTTCCATAATGTGACAACATCGTGCTCAACTATAACCAATTCGAGTAAACATACGAGTAGCTAACTAAGTGAGCAAATTCAAGACTATGGTGAACAATTACATAAACAATGGAAGCATAACTAGTTGGCGAGCATATGAAGGATTAGTCATTTTCATTAGCTAACTTCGACATTGCATGTTCAACAAAATCATATATTTACAAAACAAAATAATCTGAATCATACGAAACTAAATCAAATGCGAAACGATCCAAAATATTAACGAGAAGAACAATATCGGAAAAGAACATGCACCTTTATTTTCTGTATATTTTCAACGTACACAACGAGAAAACGAACCTTTTATGACGATCTCAAACCTCGACCTCTCCGGACAGAACTCGAATCAAACGACGACCTCGACTGAAGTTGTACCTCGTCGGACGACGAACATCGACGGAGGGAGCTGGTGGTTCGCTAGTGGGCGACGGGCTTGGTTGATGGGTTGAAGAAGAAGATGGCGAGGTTGCTGCTGGTTTGTGCGGTGGACTGGAGCTGGTTTCCCAGCGAAGAAAGAGATGAAAAATACAGTGTAGTCTATATTCCAAAAACCAAAAACTCTCCCGTAGCCTCCTGTTTCGTTTTCTTTTTTCGAAATTCTCTTACTGCCCGTTTTTTGTTCTTCAAGCCGTCAGAGACCAAGAACGAAGGCCTCTTCTGTTTACTGCCTCTCTTGCTGCCGCCAGAGACAAGAAAAAATGAAGAAGTGCCCTCCTTCTTTTGAAAAATCCTTGCTGCCCGTTTTTGTTTTCTTCTTTTTGAAGAAGACCTACAATCACGTTTTCCTCTTCTTAGTTGTCCAGAGACCATCCTCCATGAAGACCCCCCCCCCCTTTTCATTTAAAAGCCCGTCCTTTGTCCATTCTCAGCACCCTTTTTTTAATTTTTTTTTTTAAAGTAGTGTGCATGTGTGCATGTGTGCATGTGTGTGCATTTTCCCCTCCCCACTTTGTTGTGTCTCCTTTTGTCTTTTCTTTTTGTTTTTTTATTCTTTTTATTTTTTAATCATTCTCCCATCCCTCCCCTTAGTGTAGTGTCGGGTTATTACGGGCTATGTCCGAAAATTATAAAACCGGGTAGTTTGAACCCGAATATTATTCTTTGCCCGGAACCGAGAATGGTGTTATTTAATTAATCCCAGGTAATCAAAATAACTATAATACTCGTAATTAAAATAAAACTATTTTTTATATTTTTTCAAGTTTAAAAATGACTACGAAACATTAATAAAACTATATTTTTGTTATTTTTTATTTTAAGGTAAAAATAAAGTAAAAGAGTCAAAATTATCTAAAATAGCTATATTATGCCTTAAACTAAATATTTTATGCTAAAAATATAAAAAATCTCGGGAGGGTCAAAAATCACGTGTTTACAGCTGCCCCTCTTTGACTGAAAACACAAAGAGTTTTCAGACAAAGAACGACTAGACAAGTGTTTTTTGACCCGACCCTTATTCGGAGGGACTAAACTAAAAGGAAAGGGATGTGACCGAGCCCTGGTATCTGAGCTGCCTACATATCCTTGGCTATAAAGGAATCAGGCCACGTGTAGTTCAGAAGTGAGTGAGGAAGGGGTATACCGAGGTGGAGAGTCGGTCGAGGTGTCGTTCCGTCGAGGTTCCGTCCCATCGAAGTTCCGATCCGTGGTCCTGCTATTACATCAAAAATCAAAATATGAAAAAGACTAACTAAGCCTATCAGCTACTAGTTACAAATTCATATCTATAAGTCTTCCGAAGCTTGATCTTGAGCATTGGTTGGTGCTTCATGCGGACTCTAAATTTGAACCTTGATACTTGCTAGTTGTAGGTACTAGTTCAATCTTCTTCGGCTTTCTGGATTAGGACCAGGTTTGCAGCTCTTGTGACCTCGGTCATGCCTTGAGCAAACCACATCTTTCCTCCACAACTGCACTTTGGATTCGCTTCTTCTTTTCTTTTTTCATTTCTTTTTTTTTTTTCATTATGACTAACTTCTGTTGATCATCTCGGACTGTTGACTCGCATTCTGGTTGCAAGCTTCTTTTGTTGCTATCTTGTATTGCACTCCGGAGTGAATTCCCTTACTTGTGATCTTCGAGCTATTCTCCTTCGAAGTCTGAAGCTATCTTTTCTGATCCTTGTTGCCTTCCTTCTGATTCATGCTGGGGATTTCCGTTACACTCTGCCGCTTTCCTTAAACAACTTCAACAATAAATCGCCACTCCATTCTTCAGGCGGGCTCCCTGACTTCAACTATTACTTCAAAATAAAATCGCCACTCCATTCTCCAGGCGGGCTCCCTGACTTCAACTACTACTTCAAAATAAAATCGCCACTCCATTCTCTTCAGGCGGGCTCCTGACTTCAACAACATCTTTTGAACATAAATCGCCATTCCACTTTCGATTGTTCACCATCCTTATCAAATCTTGGAAACTGAGACGGCGTTCTGCTTTTCTGGCGGGCTTCTGACTTTAACAACATCTTTTGAAAATAAACGCCATTCCTCTCTTCAGGCGGGCTCCTGACTTCAATCATCAACTTTTGAAAATAAATCGCCATTCCTCTCTTCGGGCGGGCTCCCGACTTCAACAACATCTTTTGAAAATAAACGCCATTCCTCTCTTCAGGCGGGCTCCTGACTTCAATCAAATCTTGGAAACTGAGACGGCGTTCTGCTTTTCTGGCGGGCTTCTGACTTTAACAACATCTTTTGAAAATAAACGCCATTCCTCTCTTCAGGCGGGCTCCTGACTTCAATCATCAACTTTTGAAAATAAATCGCCATTCCTCTCTTCGGGCGGGCTCCCGACTTCAACAACATCTTTTGAAAATAAACGCCATTCCTCTCTTCAGGCGGGCTCCTGACTTCAACAACATCTTTTGAAAATAAATTGACATTCCTCTCTTCAGGCGGGCTCCTGACTTCAACAACATCTTTTGAAAATAAATCGCCATTTCCTCTCTTCAGGCGGGCTCCGACTTCAGCTATTCTCCTTCGAAGTCTGAATCTATCTTTTCTGATCCTTGTCGCCTTCCTTCTGATTCATGCTGGGGATTTCCGTTACACTATGTCACTTTCGATTGTTCACCATCCTTATCAAATCTTGGAAACTGAGACGGCGTTCTGCTTTTCTGGCGGGCTTCTGACTTTAACAACATCTTTTGAAAATAAACGCCATTCCTCTCTTCAGGCGGGCTCCTGACTTCAATCATCAACTTTTGAAAATAAATCGCCATTCCTCTCTTCGGGCGGGCTCCCGACTTCAACAACATCTTTTGAAAATAAACGCCATTCCTCTCTTCAGGCGGGCTCCTGACTTCAACAACATCTTTTGAAAATAAATTGACATTCCTCTCTTCAGGCACCACCTTCTTCTTCCTGCATCGCTTCTTGGGCCATCCTTTCTTCCGAATTACCTTGTTTTGGAATTGCTTTCCTCCCGGGTTGTGTTATTTTTCTCTTGACTGCTGGGGATGTCTTTGGAACTAATTACTTACCTGCTGGGGTAATGCTGCTGGGGAAAATCTTCTTTATTTCCTCCTTTTCTACTCCCTTCAGAACCTTTATTCTCTCTCGAGATCGCTGGGGATTGAAGTGTCATCAGCTGGGGATTACCCTGTCGGGGGATCCCCTTTCCTTCTTCCTCTTTCCAAACCTCCTTCGGGGCTCGCGCTTCGCTCCCTTGAAAAACTTGTAGGATATAATGCTGCCGGTGAAATCTCGAAATCAATGTTTCATTTTCCGAGGACTGCTGAGGGTGATACCGGCTTCTTGCCTTTCTGAACGCAAGCTTCCTCGTCTTGTCCTGTCTGTTGGGGGTATAATTTCATCTATCACAGCTTGTTGTTTTCTTTCTTTCAAATCTGCTGGGATAACCGGGTTCAAAGATCATTTCCTCGCGTTATCTAGCTTCTTTCCCTAACCAAGTATTTGGTTTCGAGAAAATTTTCGCAACAGGAGAAAATTTTTCTGCCCCAGTTTGAGAATCTTCTTCGTGGCATGCTTTGCTGCCGACAACCCCTTTTTTCCTGTTTCAAATCAAAGAAAAATTGGTTAGTTTTAAAATGTGGTGGCTGGTTGTGGTGCTCCTGCTGGGGATTGTTCTCCTCCTCTTTCCCTGCTCTGTGTTTCATTATCAGAACTTGCCGGGGATGTTATTATTTGATGATACTCATGCTGGGGATGGGTTTTTCCATTTATCCCTTCCCCGTTCTGTGTTTCTCAACTTGTTGGGGGTTATTTTGTTGAAGATGAGATTTCCTTTCTTCCTTTACCACTCTGTGTTGTCCGACCACCTCGGAACTTGCTGAAGATAACACTGCCGGTAGATTTTCATTTCCTTAAAATTGGTGTTTCACTCTTCTTGAAGGTTGTTGAGGATGACACTAGTTCGAAGACCATTTCCCTTAAGACCTTCCTTCTTCCCCAAGTGGGTATTGACTTCCAGAAAATTTTCAAACTGAAAAGAAAATTTTCTGCCCAGTTTAATAATCTTCTTCGCACCCTACTTCTCTGCCGTCAATGGCATTTCCTTGCTTTGCATAATAATTGGAAAGTTGGTGGCAAGTTTTGAAGTCATTTCTCACTTGTTCTGACTAGGCAGACCTTGATGGGGAATTTTTGATAAAAATGAGAAAGATAAAAAGAAACAAAATAGAAGACAAAGGAAAAAGAAAATGACTCTCTAGCAAGAAATATCTACAAAACTTATCAAACGCGAATACCAACTCCACTGGTCATGACATGCACATATGGTCTATCCTTCGTCTTTCACGATTTCGGTCTCGTGATTTCCATCCGATTATCACCTTTATTCGACCTGTAGTGCCCGAAGGGTTTTCACTTTCAAGCCTCTCTCATTTTGATTTTCTCTCAGCTTTCGTCGTCTTATGGTGCCTGTGAAGGTTTTCACCGGTAAGATTCTCTCATTTGTATCACTTTTAGCTGGGGATTGGGGTGTCACTGCCAAGACTCTCTCGTATTACCTTTCTGTTAGGACTCAGAGTCTTTCCTGCTGAGAATCAGAGTGTTATATTCTGATAGGATTCTCTCACTCGCCTGACGTGGCATCTTTTGAAGACTGATCAGAAGGTCTTTCTGGACCGTAATGTGGGATTTGGACAGGGCTAGAAAGAAAGGGTATTGAAGGCTCAAAACAAAATTTTGGGTTCAAAATTTACAACCTTCGGACCTAAATTTTTATAATCAACACAGTTTTTTTTTTTTTTTTTTTTTTTTTTTTTTTTTTTTTTTTTTTTTTTTTTTTTTTTTTTTTTTTTTTTTACACTATGACCGAGCTGTGAAGCGCCTACGTATCCTCTTTAAGGAATCAGGTCAAACGTAGTTCCCAATTCCTCTTTTTCAAGTTTCTTTTTTTTTTTTTTTTTTCACACATTTTTCTTTTTCTTTTCTTTATCTCTTTTTGTTGTTTTCTTTTTCTTTACTTTTCTTTATCCCTTTCTTCTTTTGCCTTTCAAACTTGTGTTTCTAGTCTTTGCAACTAATTCCGAAGGAGGGATATGAAAGAATTTAAATTCAGGCTCAAAGGGTTGACGATGGATAAAGTGTTTGGATAGCAGAACAAAATGCCTTCGTCATTCCAATCTTCAAAACATGCCAAGTGTAAACAACACATTCGTCATATCTTTAAAGCACAGTTGGACAACACTCTCATTTTCATTATTGTGAATGACCCCACGTCGATTTGGCCAGCTTGCCTTTAACTGTTTCCTTTTTAGTTGCCCCGGTTTCACATGACTCGGGATCCAAATAATCTCAAATTGTTTTTATTTCCTTTAAATGACCCGATCATCTTCCAATTGCTTCATGATTAACTTTTAGAATTAAGCCACAATTATGTGTGCGCATGTCATGTCACTAGATTCGGCGTTTGAGCACAAGACAAATCTAAAGGGTAAAAAGAACTAAACAGAAATAAAATGACCGGAAGTAACAAAAGACCGAAAGCTTCATTAAACTAATGACGAAATGGTTCAATGACAAAACAAACAAAACAAACTAGAGTACGGCCCTGAAACAAAACTGGGCAAAACCAAAGCAAACTGCTAGGACAAAAGGGTTTGACCACAAGAAAACCCTGAAAATAACTCGGGCAACAAAATGACCACAAGAACGAACCACCAAAGCTCCATCTAGCTGACCAAAAGATGGAGTATCTTCCCAATTGCCAAGCACCACATTTTAGCCACTAAGTTCTGCATCAATATTGCCAAGGCTGCCAACTGCTTCAACATTTTTAGCTCCAGTCGGTACACCCCCTAGGGGATTTGTGTGCCCCATGTCATCATCATCGACCACAATCAACCACCCTTTTTGAATCATTCTTTCTATTTCCTTTTTCAAGGTACGACAACTCTCAATATCGTGCCCTCTGACATTGGAATGGTATGCACATCGTGCGGTAGGATCGAAGCTTCTTGCACGTGGATCGGGAGTGTATCCGGGGAGCGGCGTAATCAGGCCGACATGTTTTAACTTTTCAAACAGACTTGCATAGGACTCTCCGATAGGGGTGAGCGCCTTTTCTCGCTTCAGCAACCTTTCCTCCCTAAACGCCTTATTTGGCTTGAAACCTGACCCGGGGGGTTTCCGGTATGTTCGTGGGGGTTGGTAAGCCTTTTGTGGAGCTGGGTACCTGGAAGGTGAAGTACGATTTTGGTTGTCCCGGGGAGAGTAGTGGTGTTGGGGACGGGAGTAGCGTTGTGAAAACATAGTTGGGGGACGAGTAATTGAGTTACTCGAATGGCTGGAGAAGTTGTGATAGGCGGGTATATATGGAGAGTGCGGGAGATCATCCGGCATCGGGTTCATGGTACGGGTAAGGACAGAGTCCAGGAAGCTAGGTGGTGGCGGAGGTGGTGCTTTTCCATCCATCCACGCCCGATACATATCAGCCACGTGTTGTCTCAATATCTCGACCTCCTCTACTAACCCGTGGTTCCGTTCAACCAGCTGTTGTCGGGTACCTGTACCAACCCACTCAGTCTTGAGATTATCTGCCATTGTCCTCCGACTTCGTCTTACGGGGAAGAGTTATTTCAGAACCACAACCAACCACCTTTCTGGAAATGGACACAACAAAACAAAGCCGGCATGTCAGCATTAAGGTATCCCGCTTATTGATCATTCTTCTTTTTTTTTTTTTTTTTTTTTTTTTTTTTTTTTTTTTTTTTTTTTTTTTTTTTTTTTTTTTTTTTTTTTTTTTTATCGGACCGAGCGTAGTTCTTGCAAATTAATGCAAGAAATAAAGAAATGTTTATTTGATTTTTTTTTTTTTTTTTGATTTCTTTTTTTTTCTTTGAAGGAAAATTATAGAAGCCGACTCCAACTACAAACTTGTGTAGGAGATTTCTACAAGAAAAAGAATATATTTTTTTTTGGTGTCAGTTATGACTATTTCTACAAAATTGGCCACATAATGGTTTATTTGACAAAATGACTATTTTTGCAAAATTTATTTAAGAAAGATAAACTTGAAATTTTTTTTTTTTCATCTTGTGGCTCATGGGGCATCGTTCGGCATCACCATAAACTAACACAAGACTATTTTTCATAAATTGGCCATGTAATGGCTTATTTAGACAAAGTGGCTCTTTTTGCAAAATTTTATTTAAGAAGATATAAATTCAAAATTTAATCCTGGGGCCTATGGGGCATCATTCAGCACCGACACAGGCCAATACAAGACCGAAGAAGTTCAAATGCCAAAAGTGGCTATTTATGCAAGGACCGGCCATGTAATGGCTTATTGGATAAAGTGATTATTTTTGTAAAGTCGAGTGATGACTCAAACTTAATTTTGCGGATACAACCTTTCAACTATTTTGAGCAAGAATAGCATCACCCGACTCATTTATAACAAAATCAAAAATTTAACATTTTTTTTTTTTTGGTTATTTTTTGCAAAAGGGGTGTGAACCCGGACTTGATTTTGCGGCTATGGCCTTGCAACATTTCCCCAAGGAATATTTCAAGGTTGCGGCTGCAAATTATTAAAAATGATTCAAAGTGGCTATTTTTGCAAAAAACAGCCTTCCGGCGTCCTTTCGGAACATTCGGTTATTTGCAAAAACGGTATCACTTTGATTTTATTGATAAAATGAAACACACATTTTTTTTGATTTTTTAAAGGGGTGGTTGAACCCGATGAGGGTTGCCTACGTATCTCACCTAGTGGTGAGAATCAAACCAGCGTAGTTCGGTCAAACAAACTACATCTTTAAAGGAAACAAACTATTTATTATTTTTTTTCACACATTTTTTTTTAAGTTTAAAACAAATTTTTTTTTTTTTTTTTTTTTTTTTTTTAGTAAAAAAAAAACAAACTATCACATATTTTTTATTTTACAACAAACGTTTTTTTTTCTTTTTAAGTAAGTAAAAAATCAAACTATTTTGAGACTATTTTTTTCATTTTCCTCAATATAAAAAAAACGGTTAACCTGCAAGTCTGAAGCAAATATATACATAAAACAAACAGGATGCAGCAGGATGGTCTTTTCATTTCAGGTCACCTGTCCTAGACGGACCCAACCCCTGTGTTGAGTCCCCTAAGTCAAATGCAACATGATGCAAATAAACGTTCCTACTAGGGATCCGGCATGAAGCTTTGTTATTCTAGGTTTAAAAACCCGGGTTTATTGTTCTAGACCTGGCTTACCCGAACGGACAACTCGAGCCGAGGAGGAGGCAGCAACCCGGGAATACAGAAGCTTCACCGGTTTTGCAACTTATCCAAACCTCGTTCTAAGGTGGGAATTGGACACTATACAGAAAAGAAGTCACACGAAGTGCACCCTTCTTCATGATTTAGAAGACTCAGAGAGGAGATTGGTTTCGGCACAATTTATATGTACAGTTCAAAAAAAAAATATCAAAGCGATAAAAATATCATTTTGCATATTAATACAAACATATAATAAAATCAGATAATAAATAAGCCAAATACAACAATTATTCCAAGCTCGAATTCTTTAAACCCTGAACCAGTGGTTCTGGGTTTATGGTCCCCAGCAGAGTCGCCAGAGCTGTCACACCTCTTTTTACCGCACCCGCAAGGGTGCAAAGGGTTTTTCCAATTAAAGGACAATCGAGATGGGATTTATTTAATTATTTCAGAGTCGCCACTTGGGAGATTTATGGTGTCCCAAGTCACCGATTGAATCCCGAATCGAGGAAAAAGAATGACTCTGTTTAACAGTCCGCGAACCAGAAATCCGGATAAGGAATTCCGTTAACCCGGGAGAAGGTGTTAGGCATTCCCGAATTCCGTGGTTCTAGCACGGTCGCTTAACTGTCATATTCGGCTTATTTATCTGATTTTAACAGTTATATACTTAATGCAAATTAATATCCCTTTACCGCTTTTATTATTATTATTATTTACGAAAGAGAATGTTGCCTAAAAATATGTTTCGAATCACGTCACATGAAATGCACCCGGATCCTCGACACATTCTTATTCAACATTTTGGGATTTGGATTTGGGCCGCATGAAATGCACGCCCGTATTTAAGAAGGTAAAATTATTAAAATACGCGCCTAGAGCGATTACTTATTTACATTTTTTTGAGAAGGCCCGGAAATTCGCTAAGAAACGGCACATCTCGAAATCTAAATATTTTACATATACATTTATGAGGGCCCCGCGATTTGTACAATTTTTGTTAGGCGAGGCATAACTCTAATTCTAATTTAAAAGCAAACTACATCCCGCTATATTTATTTAAGAGTTAATTCAAGATTATTTAAAACATGTTGCAAGCCACACTACATGAAATGCACTTGTGGTTCACGACACGCTTTATTTAACCTTGTTCAAAATTGGAGTCGGGTCACATGAAATGCACCCCCGATTCCTTTAATCTAATTACGTCGTTCGGTTAAAGAATAATGAACCAATTTCCATAATGTGACAACATCGTGCTCAACTATAACCAATTCGAGTAAACATACGAGTAGCTAACTAAGTGAGCAAATTCAAGACTATGGTGAACAATTACATAAACAATGGAAGCATAACTAGTTGGCGAGCATATGAAGGATTAGTCATTTTCATTAGCTAACTTCGACATTGCATGTTCAACAAAATCATATATTTACAAAACAAAATAATCTGAATCATACGAAACTAAATCAAATGCGAAACGATCCAAAATATTAACGAGAAGAACAATATCGGAAAAGAACATGCACCTTTATTTTCTGTATATTTTCAACGTACACAACGAGAAAACGAACCTTTTATGACGATCTCAAACCTCGACCTCTCCGGACGGAACTCGAATCAAATGACGACCTCAACTGAAGTTGTACCTCGTCGGACGACGAACATCGACGGAGGGAGCTGGTGGTTCGCTAGTGGGCGACGGGCTTGGTTGATGGGTTGAAGAAGAAGATGGCGAGGTTGCTGCTGGTTTGTGCGGTGGACTGGAGCTGGTTTCCCAGCGAAGAAAGAGATGAAAAATACAGTGTAGTCTATATTCCAAAAACCAAAAACTCTCCCGTAGCCTCCTGTTTCGTTTTCTTTTTTCGAAATTCTCTTACTGCCCGTTTTTTGTTCTTCAAGCCGTCAGAGACCAAGAACGAAGGCCTCTTCTGTTTACTGCCTCTCTTGCTGCCGCCAGAGACAAGAAAAAATGAAGAAGTGCCCTCCTTCTTTTGAAAAATCCTTGCTGCCCGTTTTTGTTTTCTTCTTTTTGAAGAAGACCTACAATCACGTTTTCCTCTTCTTAGTTGTCCAGAGACCATCCTCCATGAAGACCCCCCCCCCCTTTTCATTTAAAAGCCCGTCCTTTGTCCATTCTCAGCACCCTTTTTTTAATTTTTTTTTTTAAAGTAGTGTGCATGTGTGTGCATTTTCCCCTCCCCACTTTGTTGTGTCTCCTTTTGTCTTTTCTTTTTGTTTTTTTATTCTTTTTATTTTTTAATCATTCTCCCATCCCTCCCCCTTAGTGTAGTGTCGGGTTATTACGGGCTATGTCCGAAAATTATAAAACCGGGTAGTTTGAACCCGAATATTATTCTTTGCCCGGAACCGAGAATGGTGTTATTTAATTAATCCCAGGTAATCAAAATAACTATAATACTCGTAATTAAAATAAAACTATTTTTTATATTTTTTCAAGTTTAAAAATGACTACGAAACATTAATAAAACTATATTTTTGTTATTTTTCATTTTAAGGTAAAAATAAAGTAAAAGAGTCAAAATTATCTAAAATAGCTATATTATGCCTGAACTAAATATTTTATGCTAAAAATATAAAAAATCTCGGGGAGGGTCAAAAATCACGTGTTTACACTACATATACTGGGTATGTGAAATCTATCGAATCACTTGTGGAACTTTCTAAATTTATCATCCACATGCCACTGTTTAACATTTGGAAATAGATTAGTTAAAGAAAACTTAATTACTTGCAGATCTCAATGCCTATAGCAGTCTTCTTTTAAATTTGATCTATGATTTTTGTATGGCGCGTCGTGCACAGCTAGGAGAGAGTGTGATGGTTTGCAAAATGCTTAGCTAACATCTCATAGCTTTTTAGCTAATTGTTGATGATTTACAAGCGAGCGATCTATAGCTGTAATTTCTGAGCCTTATTTTACTTTGGAGAGATACATCAGATGTAATTTGTTATTTTGTGTTCTAAAGCTTAATTGCTTCCGGATCTGGATCTTTCTATTTCTATTATATAGAAGAGCCATAATGGTCGACCAGGGGTATTTTAGTAATTTCATAACAGATCTAAATTACTGATTTAAGTTAAATTTTATTATTTTGGTAACACACGTGTACATAATTCTTTTTTTTGTTTGTTTTAAACTATACAAAGGAGGCTTAGAAACAGGAGAGGACATGTGAGCTTAGTTTTCAAGGGCAATTTAGTCATTTACGCGATATCATATTTTGAATAGTCTATTATGTCCTTATGATTATTAAGGCATGCGGCTTAGAGTCGAATTTGATAAGTCATTTCCATTTAGACAACTTGTCTGCTTTTTCTATTATTGAGCTGACAACCATTTTCACCTAGACACTATTATGTCCTTATGAAAAATAAACTCAACCTAAAATACTGCGACACAAACTACAAATTGCACTACTTGTATTAAATATATAGATTATCAAATCTTTGACAGAGCATTTTGCATAGGACATCATAATATGTGCTTAGAAATAAGTTTTTAATATTTTTCACTTCCTTTTAATCATTTCGATGTTCTTTATGCACCTGTTTTTCTCAAACAAAAAAAAACTAAAAAAAAGGAAAAAAAGATCTTGAATGGAAATTTTGTTGTATTTTAATCTGCATAACTGTTATATTTTCAATTTTTGAGGCGGTATATTATTATTAAAGGAGTTAAATAGTTTCACACATTAACAAACTTAACATTACAATAATATATAGTAAAGCAACTAAGTACTAATTTCTAATTAGTTTAATTTAATTAAGTCGAAGAAACCTTTGTGACAAAATCCTCTACATTCAAATTGAGTTAGAAAAAGGGCCCATTTATATTGAATGAGTAAATATCATGTTTGATGCTTTTCAAATCACCTTGGTAGGCTCTTTAGGAATTTCCAAGAGAAAAATTTATTTGTATAAAATTTTTGAAAAGGTTTTATAGCATATAAGTTGTTACCTTAGGTTATTGTAGCTTAAATATTTTTAGCTATGCTCCAGAAAGTTTTATTTTTCAGTAAAAAGGGATCCCACATTTAAAAAACGATCATTTTCTTTAGAATCGCTATGCTAGAAATTTTTACTTAGAAGACTCGATATTTTGGGAGGGGGGTCATTAGAAAGTTTACCCTTTATGTAATTTTAATAATATAATTAGTTACCTAGACTTCATTTGTCCAAACTATAATTTGCCGCCTTCCTACAAAAAATATTGAACTACTAAAGTTAATTATAATTTCAGATGTTAGTGTCGTTTATTTATCTAATTGTTGATTTTGCCGAATTACTATGTTGATATTCTAATGTAACTTTATGTCATTTTGTGTGCTAACTTTGTTTTTCAATTACATAATATAATAAACATCGTAACTTTTATATGGACAATATTTACTTGAAGTTGCATAACAATATTTAAAAGTTTGATATAGAGAATTTAGAATTAAAAATTTGTTTGAAAAGTATTTCTCATCAAATGAAGTTTATGTCCGAACACATTTTTTTTTTTGAATTTAACTTTAAAAATTAATCAGAAAATTTGATTTTTTTTAATTTAACTTTAAATAACAGAATTGAGACAATGTAATATAAATTGTTGGGCCCGTGCTAGCACGGGTCAATGCTATCTAGTATATATACAAGTAGTATAACCTGGACTTAGACACGTAGCAATCCATGATCGTACGTATTTTCTTCCACTCACCTACTGTCTTTGCGTGTCTCTGAAATTGAAAGATCATGACGTAGCTTTACTAGAAATTGGACTTGAATTTGAATCAGAATACAAACAAGCCATATTGGTGTTGCTTTTTGACATCACCACTCTTCAATTCATCGTTGTTTTCTTTCACTTATTTACGATATTTATTGCCAGTGTAGATTTTAGCATCTACAATATCTTCCTTTTGCATTTAGTTACTGGATCTGCAATTTTGAGTTGCAAACTCAAAGAATTATGATAACCAATCAGTCTGAGAATTTCATTTGCTGAGAATCTTATTCTTTTATTAATGTCCACTACTGGAAAGAAAGCTAGACAAAAGGTAAACAGGGGCAAGAGTAAGGCTCGTAAATCCTTTGCCTTAGGCCCCAAAAAGTATTAGTGGTGGAATGTATAATAATATCTTCTATCAGACAATATTAAAATTTGTAAAAACAAATATAAAATTTATATAAAAAAGAGCGAAATTAAAGAATGTCTGTTTTATACCATTAAAAATATTTTAGAATTTTAAATTAAACTACTCAAATCTGTATAGTATTAAATAAATTTTTTTAAACAAGATACAAGGCAATATATTGCAAATACATGGCTAACACATTATTAACTTGAATTAGCCCTTACTAATGTAAAATGATATTACTATGTGAAGTTAAACTTTTATATATTGTAAGAATATTACATTATAAATAAGTACGAAATGAAAGAAAGACAATATTAAATGTTTTGCATGTAGATGTATAAAATTTGGATTCTTATCAAAATTTGCTTTGGATCACTAATTTTATTAAGCCGCACTAAAAGGTGAACTACAATTAGAGACAAATACATGCAAATATTAGTGCACATACAAGCACTAACAGGAAATAAAACACTAGTGAAGTTTTATAAAAGGTTGTTGCCAAAATGGTGATAAAACAACTCACATGCATCTATAGCTGTGATTTCTCAGCCTTAATTGACTTTGACGATATACAACAAAGACAATATGTTAACTGTGTTCAGACGGTTAATTATTTGGTATGTCTAAATCCCAATACAATCTTCCTATGTCACACTCATGTAGCCAATGCTATTGGAGAATTTCAGTGCTGAGCACTTCAGCTAGCCACTCGCTCAACTTGATCACTCAGGTGAGTGAGAACATTGTGAGAGCTGTGTTATTATATGTGCAGAAAATGCTCTATTATAAGGCTAGTGAAAAACATGTTAGCTAGAAGTAAACCAACAGTAACTTTACTATTTTTGTGAAGTACTAGTGCAACACTAATTCAAATAACCATTGAGCTCGAGGTACGTAGATATATATGCAAAAAGAGAGTCATATTCGTGGTGTCTATGAGCCTTTATGTAACTCGTTCGATGTGAAACCCTGAACATGTATGAAGTAGGTTGTAGCTTGAAACAACCTATCCGTTTTTGTGAGTAAAAGACAAAGCTAATGTTTTTGTTACAAGTGTTGTTACTTTGAGTTTTTAATTCTAGTTTGGAATGTAATCTTTAACCTAGTAAAATGTGATGACCCGGCCCGTCATCATGTGAGTTATCACCCCGTTATCCCTGTTATATGCTTGTTAATGTTGCAATATGCATGTTGGGTAAGTTTGAGTCAATCCGGGTTGAGTTTGGTTGAAATTGAGACAAATAGTCTCTTAGATGAAAGAATAGTTTGGAAAAGTCAACTGGATGTTGACTTGTGAGTTAGAGAGCTCGGAATCAAATTCTGATGATTCGGTCAGTTCTGGGAGGTCATTTATGAGCTAGGAGAGCGATCGGAAGTGAATTTGGAGGTCCGGTGTAGTTTTAAGCTTGAATTGGCCAAAGTTGAATTTTGGCGATATCCGATCGATAGGTGAGATTTTGATCCGGGAGTCGGAATGGAATTCTGACAGTTGCATTACCTCCGTTAGGTGATTTTGGATGTGCCTGCAAAATTTCAGGTCATTCGGAGGTCGTTTGGTCGGGTATTTGATCGAATGCCGGTTTCGGATGTTTGAATGAAAACTTAGGCTTGAATCCGTGTGTAATTGGTGATTTTGATGTTTAGGATGGTGTTTTTATTCTTGAAACAAGTTCGTATCGTGTTTTGGAGTATGTTGGTAGTTTTCGTTGGGGTCCCGGGGGCCTCGGGGTGAATCCGGACCATCATCCGGCGTTTTGATGCAATGAGAAGTCTGATGTAAATTGCAGATCACTGGGCAGAATTTAAGCCTTCGCATTCGCGTGGCATGGGCCGCGTTCGCGAAGGCCAGGCGGGTCAAAGCATCGCGATCGCGAGACCGGGTATCGCGTTCGCGTAGGCCAGGATTCTTGAGCTTCGCGATCACGTTCAGGGGGTCGCGTTCGCGTAGGTGCGTGAGGGTGTGCATCGCGTTCGCGTGAAGGATATCGCGAACGCGTAGAAGGAAAATCAGGCGGCTAGGAACTTGTTCATCGCGAACGCGTTCGAGAGGTCGCGTTCGCGAAGGTTAAGCCAGAGCTGGGCATCGCGAACGCGTGGGAGTGAATGCGAACGCGTAGAGTAAATGGCCCAGCCAGTGAATTTTAAACCAGAAACATTTCATTACGGGTTCATTTGCAAAACCCTCCATTTTTGAAGACTAGAGAGAGGAAGTGAAGGGAAATAGCTGGGAGATCATCGGGGTATGGTCGGAGGTAAGTTTTGTGGTTTAATTACGCGCTTTTATCATGAAATCATGGATTATTTCTATGAAAATGGAGGATTAAAGGTGGGTTTTAGCCCTAGGCCTAAAATTGTAGAAAAATACCGATTTGAGCGGGCAAATGGAGTTCGAATTTGGTAAATTTTATATGCCTAGACTCGTATTGAGACGAGGGTTCCGAATATGTAACTTTTATAATTTTTCGAGAAGCGCACCAAAAGTCGGGTTTTGACAACTTCGCGGGTTTTGATACAATTTTGGTTATTTCGAATGTGTTGCATAAATTTGACATATATTGATGTATTATCATTGATTTTGAATAGATTTGGCATCCGAGAAGATTGATTTGCGAGGCAAGCGCAAGGCGGGCTAAGGCTCCTACCGGTTCGAGGTGAGTGGTGATAGTAAATAATGTACTGGGGGTTTGAAACCCCGTACTAGCACTTCACAGTTATGTTGAGATCAGACACGCGTCTTGTGACGGGCGTGGTGACATTGTGATTGGGGAATTGGACTTGGTCCTTCCCGGCTAATAGTATACTGTGTATTATGACTGATAATGAGATTATAACTGTGTAATTGGGCTGGTACCCATGTTTGGGGCCTTGTGCCGATCTGTAGAGCATTAGGGAACCTATAGAGCTAGGTGACCCTTATATCATGTTGGAAACTTACACTCAGCCGTAAAACTAGCTGAATAGCATACTAAGAGCCAGTACTAGATGTGTACTGTGGGAGACAGATTACTTAGGGTGGAAATTCCCTAACTTAGCTGAGTGGGCCTGAAAGGCCAATCCTATACTAATTGGGACAGGGTCGAGGACCCATATATATATATATATATATATATATATATATATATATATATATATATATATATATATATATATATATATATATATATATATATATATATATATATATATATATATATATATATATATATATATATATATATATTGGATCGGGCTGTACGCCGCAGCAGTATATATATTGGATCGGGCTGCATGCCGCAGTAATATACATGTGGATCGGACTGCACGCCGCAGTATTATTGCGCTTGGGCTGTAGGAGCCCCTTCGGAGTGTGAGTCTGCACACATTCTCAATGAGCGCTGGTGTATTATGGGATCGGGCTGCACGCTGCAGCAGTATAGTTATATATCTCTATATATATATATATTGGATCGGACTGCATGCCGCAGTAATATACGTGTGGATCGGGCTGCACGCCGCAGCATCATAGCGCTTGGTCCTAGGGAGCCCTTCCGAAGTCTGTATACACCCCTAGTGAGCGCCGTCGACATTAAAAGGAACAGGCTGCACGCCGCAGCGGTATATGTATTGGAGCGGGCTGTACGCCGCAGCATTACACTTATTCATATCATTATACATACTTAAATACTTGTACATTATAGACATTTGTATATGTCTTTATATATTGAGCTGGCTGTACACCGTAGCGGTACGGGTGAGGATCTGATCAGTGTGGGACCTTGTTGAGATAGATGTGGACTGGAGATTAGAGTACTTACTATAGTGATGACTTACCTGTGGGGGTTTGCCTTAGAACTGTCTAGTGATAGCACAAGAGTTCTTACTTTCAGTTACTATTTATTATTGTTACTCACTGAGTTGAAATATACTCACCCTACTCCCCTGCACTTTCTGTGCAGATCCACAGGTGCCCGAGAGCAGTTGAGATATTATGGCTGCTGATCATCATCTACTTTTGCGGAGACTACGAGGTAGCTGTCAGCGTCCGCAGAGCTTGTTTTCTCCTTCCTTATCATCTTGTTGATTTCTTTTTGCCTAGACTTGTTTGTATTAGAATGTTATTCTGTAGAGGCTCAGTCTCGTGACACCACGATATGGTTGGGACCGTATTTTGTATGTTTTTACTATCTCGCTTATCATCTGATATGATCATTATGCTGTTTAAGTTTAATTTGATTAATTGGAATTAATAACTAGCCGGGTGAAGATATGACATGGTCGGGCTTGCCTGGCATTATGTTGGGCGCCATCACGACCGGGGTTTGGGTCGTGACAAGTTGGTATCAGAGCCTAAGTTAACAGGTCTTGCGAGTCATGAGCCGGTTGGTAGAGTCTCGCGGATCGGTACGGGGACGCCTATACTTATCCTCGGGAGGCTACAAACCTTTTAGGAAAAGTTTCAATTCTTGGAATTCTTGTCGTGCGATTACTTTTGACTTGAACTGAACTTTGACATTCTATTCTCTCGCAGATAGCGAGAACTCGAGCTTCCGGACGGGGAGGACGACCACCACTACCACCTGCTAGAGGTCGTGGATGCGGCCGTGGTCGTGGCGGAGGTCGGGCAGCTGATGCAGTACCAGCTGACCCACAGCCCCCAGTTGCAGAGGTGCTGGCAGCACTAGTTCAGGCACCAGCTGTGCCCATTGTCATTCCGGCTCTACAGGAGACCCTGGCTCAGATACTAGCAGTTTGCGTAGGCCTGGCACAGGCGGTTTCAGTTACTACTGCAGCAGCTGCATCAGGGACCGGGGGTGGTCATCAGACCCCCGCAGCACGCACTCCAGAGCCAGCAGTGCAGGGCTTGCAGATACCAGAGGCTCCTCCAGTTCAGCCTGTGGTTCCGGTTCAGCCAGCAGATCAGGTTCAGTTGGACAGGGTCCCAGCTATGACGGACGATGAGCAGCGTCGTCTCGAGAGGTTCACCAGGTTATCTCCTCCAATGTTCACTAGTGCTCCGGGCGAGGACGCCCAAGGTTTTCTGGACAAGTGCCGTCGGATGCTTTGTACGGCAGGGATCTTTGAGTCCAATGGGGTATCTTTCACTACCTTTCAGTTTCAGGGGCCAGCCTTTGCTTGGTGGGAGGCTTATGAGTGCCGCAGGCCAGCAAGGGCAGCACCACTATCATGGCCGGAGTTCTCCACTATGTTCTTGGAGAAATGGGTGCCTCGATCTCAGAGACAGGAGATGCGTAGGCAGTTTGAGGGTCTCCGTCGGGGGACATGTCAGTGTCAGAGTATGAGATCAGGTTTACAGAGTTGTCCAGGTATGCACCGTGGTTGGTTCCTTCCGACAGAGAGAGGATTGGACGCTTTGTGGACGACCTCATTTATCCCATTCGTATTCTGATGACTAGGGAGAGGGTTTTGAGTCGTACATTTGAGGATATTGTGGATATTGCTCGCGACATAGAGACAGATCGTCGCAGAGAGCGGGATGAGAGGGAGGCCAAGAGGCCTCGAGGTTCAGCTAGTTCAAGTGGCACTCAGGCTAGAGGCCAGAGTCAGTAGAGCCGAGGTCGCTCTTTCAGATCTTCGTAGTCGGGTCGCTCAGATCGTCGCAGATGGTCTTCTAGACAGGGTTATTAGGGTTCGCACCGGAGCCAGCCATCTCTCGGTGCCATGCCAGCTCAGAGTTATTCACAGGCCCCATCTGCTCAGGGTTCATCTCGGCCTAGTTCATCAGCTAGCTATTCTAGCGACAGGTGTCCTTATCAGTCTCAGCCCCAGTACCGGGGAGTTCCTATGAGTGCAGAGAGTTTGGGCACCACCGTAGAGAGTGTCCCCATCTTGTTTCCAGGTCTTATCAGCAGAGGGGGCAGCCCTCGTCATCTGGACCTTCTACTTCAGCACCCGCCCGCCAGCTAGGGGTGAGGGTCAGTCAGCTAGGGGTCGCCCTCGAGGGGTAGGCCGATCAGGCAGACAGGGTAGATGCTATGCTCTTCAGGGCCGATCTGAGGCCGTTGCTTCTGATGCTGTTATCACAGGTTTTATTTCAGTCTGCCACAGAGATGCCTCAGTATTGTTCGATCCCGGTTCTACTTATTCTTATGTGTCTACATATTTTGCTCCCCATTTGGGCACGACCCGAGGGTGTCTTGAGCTGCCAGTGCATGTATCTACCCCGGTAGGGGATACTATTGTTGTGGACCATGTATACCGATCTTGTTTGGTCACTATTGGGGGTCTGGAGACCCGAGTGGACCTGTTGCTTCTCAGCATGATCGATTTTGATGTTATATTGGGCATGGACTGGCTATCTCCATGTCATGCTATCTTGGACTATCATGCTAAGACAGTCACCTTGGCTATGCCGGGTATTCGGAGGATCGAGTGGCGAGGCACCACTGAGTATGTACCTAGCAGGGTGATATCTTTCCTCAAGGCCCAACGAATGGTTGGGCAGGGATGTCTCTCTTATTTAGCATTTGTGCGGGAGGTCGAGGCCCAGACTCCCAGTATTGATTCTGTTCCTATTTTGCGAGACTTTCCTGATGTGTTTCCCTCAGACCTGCTGGGCATGTCGCCGGGCAGGGATATTGATTTTGGGATCGATTTGGTGCCAGGCACGCAGCCTATTTCTATTCCTCCATATCGGATGGCACCAACTGAGCTGAAGGAATTGAAGGAGTAGCTCCAGGAACTCCTAGATAAGGGGTTCATTCGGTTGAGTGTGTCGCCGTGGGGTGCGCCGGTCCTGTTTGTTAAAAAGAAGGATGGCTCTATGAGAATGTGTATTGAATACAGGCAGTTACACAAAGTAACAGTGAAGAATAAGTATCCTCTGCCTCGTATTGATGATTTATTTGATCAGCTCCAGGGAGCTAGGGTATTCTCGAAGATTGATCTTCGTTTAGGCTACCATCAGCTGAAGATTAGAGAGTCCGACATTTCGAAGACTGCATTCAGGACCAGATATGGTCACTACGAGTTCCTGGTGATGTCTTTTGGGCTGACCAACGCCCCAGCAGCATTTATGCATCTGATAAACAGTGTGTTCAGACCCTATCTGGATTCATTTGTGATTGTGTTCATTGATGACATTCTAGTTTACTCTCGTAGCCAGAAGGAGCATGCTCGGCACTAGAGCATTGTATTGTAGAGATTGAGAGAGGAGAAGATGTATGCCAAGTTCTTCAAATGTGAGTTCTGGCTTGATTTCGTGGCATTCTTAGGGCACGTGGTATCCCATGATGGTATTCAGGTGGATCCGAGAAAGGTCGAGGCAGTGCAGAGTTGGCCCAGACTGACCTCAGTTACTGAGATCCGTAGCTTTTTGGGATTGGCAGGGTATTATTGCCGATTTGTTCAGGGATTCTCTTCTATTGCTTCGCCATTGACTAGATTGACTCAGAAGGGTGTTCCTTTAATATGGTCCGAGGAGTGCGAGGAGAGCTTTTAGAAGCTCAAGACAGCACTGACCACAGCACCAGTCTTGATTCTGCCGTCAGCTTCAGATCCTTATACTGCGTATTGTGATGCCTCTGGAGTTGGCATTGGTTATGTGTTGATGCAGGAGGGTAGGGTCATTGTTTATGCTTCTCGTCAGTTGAAGCCTCATGAGAAGAACTACCATGTTCATGATTTGGAGCTAGCAGCCATAGTTCATGCTTTAAATATTTGGAGGCATTACCTGTATGGTGTCTCATGTGAGGTGTTCACGGATCATCGCAGCCTTTAGCACTTATTCAAATAGAAGGACCTTAATTTGAGACAGCGGAGGTGGTTGGAGTTGCTTAAGGATTATGACATCACTATCTTGTATCATCCACGGAAGGCCAATGTGGTGGCCGATGCTTTTAGTCGGAAGGCGGTTAGTATGGGCAGCCTAGCTTTCATCCCAGTTGGGGAGAGGCCATTTGCTTGTGATGTTCAGGCCCTAGCCAATCGGCTAGTGAGGTTGGATATTTCGGAGCCGAGTCGAGTGTTGGCTTGTGTTGTTTCTCGATCTTCCTTATATGATCGCATCAGGGAGCGACAGTATGATGACCCACATTTGCTTGTCCTTAAGGACAGAGTGCAGCATAATGATCCTAGAGATGTGACTATCGACAGTGATGGTGTTCTGAGGATGCAGGGCTGTATATACGTGCCCAATTTAGATAGTTTGCGGGAGTTGATACTTGAGGAGGCACACAGTTCGCGGTATTCTATTCACCCAGGTGTCGCGAAGATGTACCAAGACTTGAGACAACACTACTGGTGGAGGGGGATGAAGACGGATATTGTTAGGCATGTAGCTAAGTGCCTCAATTGCCAGAAGTTCAAGTATGAGCATCAGAGACCGGGCGGTGTTCTTCAACGTATGGTCATTCCCAAGTGGAAATGGGAGAGGATCACCATGGATTTTATTACTGGACTCCCTCAGATAGCGAGGAAGTTTGATTCTGTATGGGTGATTGTTGATCGGCTGACTAAGTCCGCACATTTCATCCCAGTTAGTACTACTTACTCATCGGAGCGGTTGGCAGCGATCTTTATTCGGGAGATTGTCACAGTGTCTATTATATCTGACAGAGGCACTCAGTTCACTTCTCAGTTTTGGATAGCATTTCAGTGAGAGATGGGTACGCGGGATGAGTTGAGCACCGCATTTCACCCCCAGACAGACGGGCAGTCTGAGCGCACTATTCAGATCCTGGAAGATATGTTGCGAGCATGTGTGATTAACTTTGGTGGTTCGTGTGATGAGTTCTTGCCACTTGCTGAGTTTGCCTACAACAAAAGGCTATCCGTCGAGTATTCAGATGGCCTCGTACGAGGCATTGTATGGCAGATGGTGTAGATCTCCTATCGGATGGTTTGAGCCTGGTGAGGATAGATTGATAGGTACTGAGTTAGTTCAGGATGCTCTGGATAGAGCAAAGTTGATCCAGGAGAGGCTTCGCACAGCACAGTCTCGCCAGAAGAGTTATGCGGACCGTAGAGTTCGAGAGTTGTCTTTCATGGTTGGTGATAGGGTATTGCTGAAGGTTTCACCCATGAAGGGTGTCATGAGGTTCGGGAAGAAAGGGAAGCTGAGTCCCAGGTACATTGGTCCTTTTGAGATACTTAGGAGAGTTGGAGAAGTAGCATATGAGTTGGCCTTGCCACCCAGCTTATCCAGCATTCATCCAGTATTCCATGTGTCTATGTTTCGGAAGTACATTGGGTATCTGTATCATGTATTACTTCAGTAGCATTCAGCTTGATGGTGATCTATCTTCTGATGTGGAGCCAGTGGCTATTCTAGGTAGACAGGTTCGAAAGTTGAGGTCTAAGGAGATTGCTTCAATCAAGGTGCAGTGGAGAGGTCGACCCGTGGAGGAGGCTACTTGGGAGGTCGAGCAGGAGATGCGGAGCATATATCCCCACCTATTTGAGTCTCCAGGTATGTTTCTTGACCCGCTCGAGGACGAGCGTTTTCTTAAGTTGGGATAATGTGATGACCCGGCCCGTCATCATGTGAGTTATCACCCTGTTATCCCCGTTATATGCTTGTTAATGTTGCAATATGCATGTTGGGTAAGTTTGAGTCAATCCGGATTGAGTTTGGTTGAAATTGATACAAATAGTCTTTTAGATGAAGGAATAGTTGGGAAAAGTCAGCTGGATGTTGACTTGTGAGTTAGAGAGCTCGGAATCGAATTCTGATGATTCGGTCAGTTCCGGGAGGTCATTTATGAGCTAGGAGAGCGATCGGAAGTGAATTTGGAGGTCCGGTGTAGTTTTAGGCTTGAATTGGCCAAAGTTGAATTTTGGCGATATCCGATCGATAGGTGAGATTTTGATCAGGGAGTCGGAATGGAATTCCGACAGTTGCATTAGCTCCGTTAGGTGATTTTGGATGTGCCTGCAAAATTTTAGGTCATTCGGAGGTCGTTTGGTCGGGTGTTTGATCGAATGCCGGTTTCTGAAGTTTGAATGAAAACTTAGGCTTGAATCCGTGTGTAATTGGTGATTTTGATGTTTACGATGGTGTTTTTATTCTTGGAACAAGTTCGTATCGTGTTTTGGAGTATGTTGGTGGTTTTCGTTGGGGTCCCGGGGGCCTCGGGGTGAATCCGGACCATCATCCGGCGTTTTGAAGCAATGAGAAGTCTGCTGTAAATTGCAGATCACTGGGCATAATTTAAGCCTTCGCGTTCGCGTGGCATGGCCCGCGTTCGCGAAGGCCAGGTGTGTCAAAGCATCGCGATCACGAGACTGGGTATCGCGTTCGCATAGGCCAGGATTCTTCAGCTTCGCGATCGCGTTCAGGGGGTCGCGTTCGCGTAGGTGCGTGAGGGTGTGCATCGCATTCACGTGAAGGGTATCGCGAACGCGTAGAAGGAAAATCAGGTGGCTGGGAACTTGTTCATCGTGAACGCGTTGGAGAGGTCGCGTTCGCGAAGGTTAAGCCGGAGCTAGGCATCGCGAACGCGTGGAAGTGAACGCGAACGCATAGAGTAAATGGCCCAGGCAGTCAATTTAAAACCAGAAATATTTCATTACGGGTTCATTTGCAAAACCCTCCATTTTTGAAGCCTAGAGAGAGGAAGTGAAGGGAAATAGTTGGGAGATCATCGGGGTATTGTCGGAGGTAAGTTTTGTGGTTTAATTACGCGTTTTTATCATTAAATCATGGATTATTTCTATGAAAATGGAGGATTAAAGGTGGGTTTTAGCCCTAGGCCTAAAATTGTAGAAAAATACCGATTTGAGCGGGCAAATGGAGTCCGAATTTGGTAAATTTTATATGCCTAGACTCGTATTGAGACGAGGGTTCCAAATATGTAACTTTTATAATTTTTCGAGAAGCGCACCAAAAGTCGGGTTTTGACAACTTCGCAGGTTTTGATGCAGTTTGGGTTATTTCGAATGTGTTGCGTAAATTTGACATATATTGATGTATTATCATTGATTTTAAACAGATTTGGCATCCGAGGAGATTGATTTGCGAGGCAAGTGCAAGGCGGGCTAAGGCTCCTACCGGTTCGAGGTGAGTGGTGATAGTAAATAATGTACTGAGGGTTTGAAACCCCGTACTAGCTTGAGACACGCGTCTTGTGACGGGCGTGGTGACATTGTGATTGGCGAATTGGACTTGGTCCTTCCCGGCTAATAGTATACTGTGTATTATGACTGATAATGAGATTATAACTGTGTAATTGGGCTGGTAGCCATGTTTGGGGCCTTGTGCCGATCTGTAGAGCATTAGGGAACCTGTAGAGCTAGGTGACCCTTATATCATGTTGGAAACTTACACTCAGCCGTAAAGCTAGCTGAATAGCATACTAAGAGCCAGTACTAGATGTGTACTGTGGGATACAGATTACTTAGGGTGGAAATTCCGAGACTTAGCTGAGTGGGCCTGAAAGGCCAATCCTATACTAATTGGGACAGGGTCGAGGACCCATTATGAGGTATCATATATATATATATATATATATATATATATACACCTATTGGATTGGGCTGCACGCCGCAGCAGTATATATATTGGATCGGGCTGCACGCCGCAGTATTATACATATGGATCGGACTGCATGCCGCAGTATTATTGCGCTTGGGCTGTAGGAGCTCTTTCGGGGTCTGAGTCTGCACACATTCTCAATGAGCGCTGGTGTATTATGGGATCAGGCTGCACGCCGCAGCAGTATAGTTATATATCTATATATATATATATTGGATCGGACTGCACGCCGCAGTAATATATGTGTGGATCTGGCTTCACGCCGCAACATCATGGCGCTTGGGCCTAGGGAGCCCCTCCGAAGTCTGTATACACCCCCAGTGAGCGTCATCGACGTTAAATGGAACGGGATGCATGCCGCAGCGATATATGTATTGGAGCGGGCTGCACGCCGCAATATTACACTTATTCATATCATTATACATACTTAAATACTTGTACATTATAGACATATGTATATGCTTTTATATATTGAGCTGGCTGTACACCGTAGCGGTACGGGTGAGGATCTGATCAGTGTGGGACCTTGTTGAGATAGATGTGGACTGGAGATCAGAGTACTTACTATAGTGATGACTTACCTGTGGGGGTTTGCCTTAGAACTGTCTAGTGATAGCACAGGAGTTCTTACTTTCAGTTACTGTTTATTATTGTTACTCACTGAATTGAATATACTCACCCCACTCCCCTGCACTTTCTGTGCAGATCCATAGGTGCCCGGGAGCAGTTGAGATATTGTGGCTGGTGATCATCATCTACTTTTGCGGAGACTACGAGGTAGCTGTCAGCGTCCGCAGAGCCTGTTTTCTCCTTCCTTATCATCTTGTTGATTTCTTTTTGCCTAGACTTGTTTGTATTAGGATGTTATTCTGTAGAGGCTCAGTCTCGTGACACCACGATATGGTTGGGACCGTATTTTATATGTTTTTACTATCTCGCTTATCATCTGATATGATCATCTGTTGTTTAAGTTTAATTTGATTAATTTGAATTAATAACTGGCTGGGTTAAGAGATGACATGGTCGGGCTTGCCTGACATTGTGTTGGGCGCCATCACAATCGGGGTTTGGGTCGTGACATAAAGGCCCACACTCGTGCATTCAATATTATCCCTTGCAAAAAAAGAGATGGTGAAAACTTTCTATTTTTTGTCGGTAACCATAGAAAAATAATAATAACTTTGAGGCGAAGAAATTTGTTAAATATTTTAAAAACAAAAAAAATGTAGGAACTTTCTGCTCTTACTTACATTTTAAAAAATAACTTCCTTGTGCCGATGTATTGGTAGAGCGACAACTCAAATGCTAATATAGAGAGAGAAAGAATCGTGTTTTAAATTTGAATTGTTACAAAGATATATCTTGAATTGTTGATGTTGCTATAAAAGCCAAATTCTTTGCAAGAACTTGTATTAGTATTTGTCAAATTCTTCTCCGAGATGTTTTTGTCTTGCTTGTGAGTTGTGACTAATGTAGCGGTATCCAACTTATTTGCAAGAAATTGTATTGTTTCTGGATCCGAATCCAACTATGTCATAAATTTTTATGACAACAAACCAAAGTCTAGTACTTGCAGTTCTAGAAAATCTTTAACAAACCAAAGTCTAGTACTTGCATTTCTAGAAAATCATTTGTTTTATTAAGATGATACTAGCGGAGAGAAATGTAAAGTAGAGGTACACAGGAAAAACAGGAAAAGATAGATACAAACATTAGTACGCATACAAGCAATAACCAAAATGGTGTAACTGCTCTTTCAAAGCTCTTGTACAGTAGGCATTTTTGGAACCCAAACTAGATTATCGGATGGAAAAAAGTGACAGATAGGTGATGTTCCTGGCAATATACCGAGCACACGGAAAGATACATGAGATGGACTCCATTCAGAGGTATCCAAATGACAAACAGCAATTGCTTCCACTCTATCACCATTTTCACCACCTAATGAAACCTTCAACACCTTGCTCTGGCTAGTTGTGTAATGACAGTAGAAAATCGCGTAAGCGTAAGGCATGGTATGACATGCCACCATCTTAGGAGCTGCAACTTCCTGAGGAGCATCCAAAATAGTATACTTTTGAAGCAGAGGAGTTGAGTTTGAGAAATGAGTTGTCGATAAAACTTTGAATTGAGTATTTTCTCCCATAATTCCTTGTACAAAATCAAGCATTCCCTCTGAGGATGTAGCACAATACTTTGTCTCTCCCTTTATAGGTGGAACTTCACATTCTTTTAATGTATCTTCCATAGCTTTAGCTTGTGGAGAGTTTTGAGAGAAGGAGAAACGTTGAAGAAGATTTGGAAGTTCCTTTAGTGAAAATGGAATGAAATCAGCTTCTTCTTTGGGCAAGAATTTAGGAGAAGAAGAAGAAAGATCCCTTCTTGGGAAGGAAACAGTCATTGTTTTTCCTAACTTTAGATCATCCATAAGGAAGAAAACTCTTAGAGAAGGATCAATGTGATCCATGTGGGAAGATGAATGGATATGAACATTCTCTTTTTTGGCTTTCTGCTGATTATTTTCTCCTTGTTTATTGTAATTATCAACCTTGTTTTGGAGATTCATATCATTTGATGATAAATGAATCTTGCCATTCTCTTTCTTCATCTTGCCATTTTGCTGCTCAATTTTTCCACCTTGTTTATTGTATATCCAGAAATAAATATCATCCTTGTTTTCAAGATCATTGATATTTGGTAATGAATGAACTTGTTCATTCTCTTTAGGTGTTCTGTGATAACCATTTTCTCCTCGGCTATCATAAATCCAGAAAAAGGCATCAGTCTTTTGATCAACTTCATTGTTTACTTCAGCTATTTTCCTAGCTTCAGTTCCATAAGTAACCTATATATAATGAGGTGAGAAGCAACATTTTAATCAGAATTTATATAAGCCATTGAAAAAACTTACTTGAAAATAATATTAGAGAATGAGAAGAATGTATTGAGATTTACCAAAAGAATCAGGAGATTCAGGGAGAGAATACAAGCACCGAGCTTAAGATCCATTGTTTTTTCTTTTGTTGAGTCCTTCACAAAGTTTCTTCAAGTAGATTAATAGTAGAGATATAGACGGAACAAATAAGGATAAGAATGCAGAAATTATTGGACGATCAAATAATAGGCAGACCAAGGATTTTTAGAATATGGGTACATAGTTAAAGAAAAGAGAAAACAAAAATGTTAAAGTGGCAATTGATACATGTTTTTTTGAGTAAATAATTAAGTATTGGACCAAATGCACAATTTTATTTGTATGGAGCATAGGTGACAATAGATAATATTGAATAAATTCTAGAAAATAGTGCATAAAATACATAGTTTGGCGAAAGAATCATGGATTCACGTGCCCTTAATTTAGGCTGTAGATCCGGCCTCGGGTCGAGTCCGGAACCAAAGTAAGTCCTTTTGGACTTACTTTAACGTTTTTACGTTTAAAAAAAACAATAGTATATACAACGCCACTATTAATGGCGTTGTATTTTAACGGCGTTAAATACAACGCCACTAATTGTGGCGTTGAACATGTCAGAGACTGTTCAATGCCACAATTAGTGGCGTTGTATTTGTTAATATAAACCCTTCTCCTTTTTCAATCCCCGTCGTATTCCTCACAAACACACCTAATATTTTAAAAAACTTGGTCCCCCCATTCCCCACATTCTGCCCGTTTTTTTAAAAAAAAAAAAAATTTTGGTCCCCCCGGTATATCGTAGTAGTAAGACGTGGATCCCACTCTCGAGTAAAGGTTGTTGGTGTTGTGGATTTACGAATTTGGAGTGATAATATTCATCTTTTTCATTCGCGAAAAATCGAATTCGAGGTATGTTGCATATTAGTATTATTTGGTTTGTATTTTAGATTGCATATCAGTTTTAATTAGTTTATGTTATTTTCCGAAACTAGTATGTAAAATTTATCCGGATTAGTATGATAATATATGTGCTTTCATGTTAATATTTTGTTTATATATATATTTTTTGTTAGTTGTAAAATGCAGACCTTTTTAGCGTAGTAAAACATAGACTCTTTTAGGCTAGTAA
Source organism: Nicotiana noctiflora (assembly GCA_032618575.1). Classification (NCBI taxonomy): domain Eukaryota; kingdom Viridiplantae; phylum Streptophyta; class Magnoliopsida; order Solanales; family Solanaceae; genus Nicotiana; species Nicotiana noctiflora. Next base: position 253,556 of record JASVEL010010115.1, read on the forward strand.
ATTTTAGAGCCTTGTAGCGTAGTAATGTGTAGTATTTAGCTTGGATTGTTTTTCCTCAAAATTAAGTTATTAAAAATTACCGAACCCGGGAGCTAAAAATATCGAGCCCGGGATCCATACATAATTAAGTTTAAATCGAAGATAACTCTTTTATCCGGAACTTGTGCGGCAAAAACTGTTCCAGAATAACCACCCGATGACTGAGAGTTATCTTTACTACGCACAACCTCATTTTTAGGAACGTCTTCGACCTTCACGTACATCTCCAGCATTGTGATTACAAGAAAATCACGACATTCATCCGGAGTCCTCAAAAAATCACGCAAAGTTTCATCATCGTCGATGTTAAACTCCGAGTAAAAAGCAACCCCTTGCGGAGTGACGGAATACGGATACCTTCCGATAACTTTAAGTATGACGGAACGTTTCCTCACACTCATTTTTTTTTGCATAACAACGATAACGATGTATCGTACTCCATTGTCAATGGCAATTTAACGTGACACTTAGCGGGCAAACTGTAGCTGACAGAGTTATTTTGCATCATAACCTCACCACCCCAATATAAAGAAGCTCTTATCCTTCGCTCTTCAGACATAATAAAGAAATGCTGTAGAATTTAAGAATAATAGAGCCTTAATAAAAATTTTGTATAGAATACGATTGTAACCTCTTTATATAGAAAACGAAGAGCGGGGATAGTTTTTTTTACCATACAATGCCAAAAAGGTTGGCGTTGTACGGTTCAATTATTGTACAATACTGTAAATACTGAGTCGCAATAAAATGAGCGTACAACGCCAGAAATTGTGGCGTTGAACATATACTGACACATACAACGCCACAATTCCTGGCATTGTATACTAATAGTGCCGTTACCGTCAATATACAATGCCAGGAATTATGGCGTTGTATATAGACATATTATTTTAAAAAAAAAAAACTAAAAGTGTTCTTTAAATCCAAATTAGACCTACTTTGATTGCCAATCAAATCACAATGATTTAATACAAGTTGGATAGTTTAGTCTATTTGTATATGGAGTGATGTGTCAGCTATTTTATGTTTTATTTAATACAAGTTGGATAGCTTCTGCATAATAATGTTATTGTCAATTATTGAGAAAATCCAATTGGAAGATATCTTACAATAATACATGGATCTAGCTATCACTGTCTCAATTATTTTACTGTAACCATATCATGGATCACGCTAGAGGGGTTTCAAGTGACTTTTGAATCAATATGTACTGCTTTATAAAGGTGAGGTACGTGGGGCATTTGCCTATCATGGGGTAACGCATTGGGCCCAAAGCTTTTTATTTTTAATCATTTTCAAAATAATAATAATATAAAACAATTATACCGAATATATTTACTAAAATTTTCATAATATCCAAAAGAAAAAGATTTACTATATAATATACGTGCATAAGGATAAATCATAAAATCTTAACTATAGAATAATAACCAACTAGGGTTATCGTGGACTAGCTAAGTACTATTTTATTCTTAACGAGAGATTTCGAGTTCAAAATTGGATATCAGATTGTTGTTTGAGAGCGCTTTCTCCTTTAACATGTTGATTACCAAGTGAAAAAAACAAAAATCTGTAGAATAATAATATATTATCTCTAATCAAATACTTAAAAAGAAGAGAGCAAACAATGAAGGGGTAAAGTATGTGTGAAACGTTCCAAGAGTATATGACCGACGTAATAACACGTGGAGCACGTGGCTAATCCTCATCCGTAAAAAATGTTAGGTTCATGTGATTTTAATTCCTTAAAGTCACTCCATCAAATTTACTGGTTCAAGCGTCCAGAAGCGATTCCATATGCAAAACCAAATTAAAACGTAAACAAATTAAAATCGAACCAATAAATTATAGTAAATAAATTGAAAATTGCATTTGCATTTCAAACCGCTTCTCATATCTCTACAACTACAACTTCGTTCAAGCAGATTCAACAGGAAAAACATAACACATTTATATTTGTATGGGTCGAATTTGATTAATCACGTCCACAAGCGAGCACGACCAACTATATATACACAAGTCCGGCTAAAGGGACGATCCAAGGACAGTACAAAGGATGACCTTGCAATCACGTCGGTTCATATATATCATGTATTTTATCTTTATCCTTTTGGCAGTTAAAATTGAGCTCATCCGCTATAGAAGGGAGGTCTCAGTTGTGTAAAGGACATTGGATAATTTCTGATAATACAAACTCTCTCTCTAATATTATGCGGCTCTCTCCTCTCTCTAGAATCCCCGCTCTCATATCTCTAATATTATTATCCTCTCACATTCACTAACGAATATCATTATTGCTTAGATCAATAGCAAAGATCATCCTAGGGTCAATTATCTTCGATTACGATTTACCCCTTCAACTATATTGATTGATCTGCTCGAAAAGTACCGTTTAACTTTTGAGTCAAACAATTTGGCGCTGTCTGTAGGAATTTCGGTAGACGAAATCATAGTTCACATCTAGGATATCGAAAACAACAATCGCCACCCTTCAAGCTCCATAGAACTAGCAAATGGCAGATAAAGAATCTAGGCTGAAGATGATAGCAAATGTCTCAACCAACCTCATAGGCCCCCTCAACGAGGCCGGTACAGAATATATTGTGAACGTAACACCAGTTAGTATTCCAGAGGATGAAATTTCGCCCTCCTCACTTGAAGATCTAATGATATTGCACGAAAGGGGAGATTCAATGTATGCAGTAAAGGAAACGCCTCCAACAGTCAAAAAGTTACTGGAGAAGTGGTTGACGAACACCCTAAGTGGCCTACTTGAGAAATCGTCCCCGGGAAATCTCAAAGACTCATCAACGACAGAAATCGCTACGGTCGTCGGTGAACCAAGTGTTATACGAACGAGCGGCGCCCACACGGACATCAACACATGCGACAACGCACTCGCGACCGTCCATAGGAAAATGGAAGAAATGGAGAACGAGAATAAAGCGCTCCATGACCAAATGAAGGAACATCAGGAAAGGGTAGACAAAATACTGGTGCCCCGAAACTACTGCCAAAATGCGACGCAGGAAGGTTCGTCGAGAAATCATATAGCGAGGAAGCTGCTCCTCATCCAATCCCTAAAACCTTCAAGATGGCCCCCATACTTGATAATATATGACAGGACCATGGATCCGGAAGATCACCTGATCCACTATATAACTGCTGTAAAAGGAAATGACTTATCAAAAGAACAGGTGTCATCCGTGTTGCTGAAAAAGTTCGGAGAAACTTTGATAGGAGGAGCGCTAACATGGTACTGACAACTACTAGCTAGATCGATATCGACATTTGAAGAGATGGCGGTTAAGTTCGTCACTGCTCATACAGGAGCAAAGAAGGCCGAAGCCAAGGCCAATGACATATTTACAATCAGGCAAGTGACGGGCGAAGGGCTCAGGACTTCTTAACACGATTCAACAGGGTAAGAATGGGCTTGCCTAACATATCAGAAGGAATGGCGGTCGCCGCCTTTCAAAATGGGTTGAATAGAGGTGGGTCGAAAGCAACCAAGAAGCTACTCAGCTGACTCATGAAGTATCCCCCACCACATGGTGGGAGATCCGCAATGACTACTGCGCAGAAGTAAGAGCAGACGAAGATGACCTTAATGGCCCAACCCAACGATTAACATCAGTATAGTCAGAAATCAGGAGGGAGCAACGCAACAGTGGGCGTCGAGAACCACTCATACGGTTCAATAGAGAAAGGCATAAGCTCTATATTAGAGCCCCTAATCCCCCCCCCCCTCCGAGACATCTGAATGCCTTGCAATGACGTATTGCCCCGCTTCAGAATGAAAGAGGTATGCCTCTGTTATTATCTACTTATAACTTTTGTGTCTCACCTTCAGAAATAGTGTACGCACTAGAGAAGCTGGGCACGAAGGTACAATGGTCGCAGAAAATGAAATCAGATCCTAGTGTAATGAAGTCAAACGTCATATGTGAATTCCATTAGGAAAGGGGACACATGACCGAAGATTGCATAGGTCTACAACAAGAAGTGGTCAGAATGCTGAACTAGGGATACTTTAAGGAGCTGCTCAGCGACAAAGGGAGAGCCAACTTCGCCAGAGGATGTGATCAATCCCAAGGACTGCCAAAGTCACCATCCCCAGCATGAACCATACAGATGATCATCGACGGTGGTGACGACTCGACGATCAGCCATGTAAAATTCACCACCACACACAAGTTGAAACGCACGATCGCCCACGAACGGTATGATGAATTCGAAGATAGTATCACCTTTGATAAGTCTGATGCTGACGGTTTGTCCTTCCCTCACTATGATGCTTTAATTATAACCTCACGCATTGTTGATACTAATGTAAAAAGAATCATGGTAGACGACGGAAGTGGCGCGTATATTATCCACCTGAGGGCCCTTACGCAAATGAGGCTCAAAGATAAGGTAATACTGCATTGCATAACACTGACAGGTTTTGACAATGCAATAGAGCATACCTCCGGAGCAATATCACTGCCAGTCCTAGCGGGATGAGTCACATTTGAAACCACATTCCAAGTCATGAACCAGGTAACAACTTATAACGTCATCATAAGATGTCCATGGATACACGCCATGCGAGCCATCCCCTCGAGTCTCTATTAGGTAATCAAGTTTCCCACACCATGGGGAATATCCAGTATCTGGGGTGAGCCACGCACCGCCCAAGAATATTACCGGATCGCCCAAGAGTGCACTCATGCCAAGCAACTAAAAGGGGCAAGCGCAGAAGCATAGTAATCAACCATGTTGGGAACTAAAATCAACCCAACGACGGAGGGCATTAGGGACCCAAACATCGTAGAAGCTTGCAAAGAGACAATTGAGGAACTCGACCCTGCCGTGCTAAACGATACTGATAGTTCAAAAAAGCCTACATCGGGCATAACCTCTCCGATACAAGTAAGTACCATGAATTCTTAACTAACCATACAGGTATGTTTGCCTTCTCCCATTCAGATATGCCGGGGATCCCAATAGACATCGCCACTCACAAAATTGAATGTTGACCCACTTTATCCACCCGTACGGCAAATCATGAGAAAGTTTAATGCCTCGATCAACAAGCCAGTCAATGAAGAAGTAGACAAACTACTAGCCAATGGTTCTATCTGAGAATCGAAGTACCCCCAATGAATCGCCAATGTTGTCATGGTAAAAAAGAAAAGCGGGAAATGGAGAATGTGCGTAGACTTCACCGACCTTAACAAGGCATGCCCAAAGGACTCCTTCCCACTGCCCATATCGATCAGCTAAAAGATGCAACAGTCAGACACGAGCTGATAAGTTCTTGGACGCATAATCTGGCTACAATTAGATCCCGATGGCCGAAGAGGACCAAGAGAAGACGACTTTTATTACCCACCAACGAACATACTGCTATAAGATGATGCCTTTTGGGCTAAAAAATGAGCACAACATACCAAAGGTTGGTCACCAAGATGTTCAAAGAGTAGCTCGGCAAGACAATAGAGGTCTACATTGATGACATGCTAGTAAAGAAAGGAGGATCACATTGACCATTTAAAGCAAGCCTTCGAGATACTAAGGCAGTACGAGATTAAGCTGAACCCAAAAAAGTGCGCCTTTGATGTGGCTTCGAGAAAATTCCTGGGTTTTCTCGTATCACAACGAGGTATTGAAGTCAACTCGGACTAGATCAAGGCCATAGACACGATACCCGAGATTCTAAATAGCAAGAAGCAGGTGCAAACACTAACAGGGAAAATACCCGCTTTATCCAGGTTCATCTCGCAATCCTCAGACAGATGCCACAAATTTTTCAGTGTGCTGAGTAAAGATCGAGGGCTATAATGGAATGAGGAATGCATTGAAGCACTAAAACAATTGAAGGAATATCTATCTTCGCCACCTTTGCTCGTCAAAGAATATCCAGGTGGGTACCTACTCATGTACCTGGCAGTGTCCGAAGTCGCTATCAGCGCCATCCTATTTCACAAAAACAAAGGTATGCAATCCCCTATTTACTATATCAGAAAAACTCTAATAGATGCCGAAAAGAGGTATCCGCCCCTCGAAATGCTGGATTTGGCATTAGTCGTAGCTTCACGAAAGCTTAGGCCCTATTTTCAATGCCATCCCATAAAAGTAATAACGACCTTCCTTTTAAGGGGCATCCTACATAAACCCTAACTCTCGGGTAGGCTCGCCAATGGGCCATAGAGCCTAGCGACATGACATAACCTATCATCCAAGGACCGCCATCAAGTTATAGGTACTTGTCGACTTTGTCACCGACTTCAACACGACAATATTGCCAGAGGTAGAGCAAGAGGCCCTCCGCGCCTCCACCCACACCAACCTATGGACCCTCTACACTGACGGTGCTGCGAATGCCTTGGGATCGGGATCGGGATCGGGACTGGGACTCATCCTCGAAGTCCTTATGAGAGAAGTAGTTTGCTAGTCCATACGATGCCCCGAGATGACTAACAACAAGGCCGAGTATGAGGCTGTGATTGCAGGCATGAAGCTAGCCATCAAATACGGAGCACGCCCACTAATCCTCCACTGCGTCTCTCAACTCTTAGTAGACGAAGTTGCCAAAACCTACCAATTTAAAGATCAAAGGCTACAAAAATAACAGTCAGAAATCAATAAGCTGATGTCGGGGTTCGATAAATGTCGCTTCGAGAAAATTCCCAGGGGACAAAATGTCAAAGCAGATAGCCTGGCAAAGCTGGTCGCGGCCACCAAAATTTCAATAAAGAAAACGTGGTCAGTCTCATCCATTCAGTCGTCGACCATGTCGAGTTACTCTCTTTAAAATTGACTTGGGACTGGCAGAACCAGTTTATATCCTACCTACAGGACGGGACACTCCCACGCGATAAAAAGGAGGCCAAGAAACTTCAGGTGCAAGCGGCCCGCTACAGCCTAATAAATCACGACCTCTGCAAGAGAACTTTAGCGGTCCCGTTGCTAAATGTCTCGGTCCATATCAAACAAGGCAAATATTAGAAGACGTGCATGAAGGTCATTGTGAATTTTTTGATGCCTTATACGTGCTGGCTACTACTGGCCCACCATGAAGAAAGAGGTAGCGGACTATGTCCGAAAATGTGAACAATGCCAAAAGTATGCCCCCATGATACACCAGGCAGGGGAACTCCTCTATTCAATCACTTCGCCATGGCGATTCATAAAATAGGGAACAAATGTAATTTTCCCTCTACCGGTAGGATGAGGAAAGGTACACTTTTTGTTAGTTTTAACGGATTATTTTTCTAAATTGGTGGCAGCAGGTGCGTACACACAAATACGCGAGCAAGAGGCAATCACATTCATATCGAAAAACATCATATTTCGTTTCAGCATCCTCAAATAAATCAGTTGCGATAATGGGCCCCAATTCATCTGTAATAAGACAACCGAATTCTTCGAGAAATGGCACATCAAGCTAATACTCTCCACCCCATATCACTCTGCCGCTAACGGCCAAGCCGAGTCTTCCAACTAAACAATATTGGATATACTAAAAAAGAAGCTCGAAGAAGCCAAGGGGTTGTGGCCCGAATTATTACCCGAAGTATTATGGGCGAACATGACTACACCCAAATCCAGCATGGGAGAAACACCATACTCACTAGTCTACGGGACTGATGCCGTCATACCTGTCGAGGTCAGAGAACCAAGTTTAAGATACTCCCACACCAGTGGAGCGAACAATGATGACAGCAGGTTATAAGACCTAGACGAAGCTGAAGAACGAAGAGACATGGCACATATAAGAATGGCCGCCCAAAAAAACAGGCATAAAGATATTACAACAAGAAAGCTAGGGTAAGATCGCTCAGAGTCAGCAACTACGTTCTCAAAGCCAAAACATTAGCATCGAAACACCCGAATGAGGGGAAATTAGGAACCAACTAGGACGGACCTTACAAAATCACAACAGTGATGAACAAAGGAGAATTCTAATTAGAGACAATGGAGGGAAAACACTCTAAACCAATTGGAACGTCGCCCACCTCAAACACTTCCACTTCTAAAAAGGCATCTCCCCAGTCGTACTCTTTTTCCCTGCTCCGAGTTTTGTCCCAATTAGGTTTTCTCAGAGGTAGTTTTAACGAGGCGGCAATAGGGATACCTGGTGGAATTATAAGCGCAAGTTCACTATATCGGCCAACTGACACGGTCAGTAGGCCAACATAGTGAAGGGACTACCATAGATTTCTCCATTATATTTTATTGTATGAATGAAATTCTCCATTGTATGAACGGAATTCTCCATTGTATGAACGGAATTCTCCATTGTGTGAATGGAATTCTCCATTGTATGAACAAAATTCTCCATCGACTGAATGAAATCTCCATTACACAAATAGGAAGTAATAGACATTAGTTCGACTTCACTCGAACTACAACGGATACTACTTTGACGACAGCCGAAGTAACATCCTAATGGCTAAGGCCATCGACATTAGTTCGACTTCACTCGAACTACAACAGATACTACTTCGACGACAGCTGAAGTAACATCCTAATGGCTAAGGCCATCGGCATTAGTTCGACATCACTCGAACTACGACGGATACTAATTCGACGACATCCAAAGTAACATCTTAATGGCTAAGTCTATCAACATTAGTTCGGCTTCACTTGAAATACGACAGATACTACTTCGATGACAGACGAAGTAATATCCTAATGGCTAAGGCCATTGACATTAGTTTGATTTCACTTGAACTATGACGAATACTACTTCGACGACAGTCGAAGTAACATCCTAATGGCTAAGGCCATCAACATTAGTTTGACTTCACTCTAACTATGATGAATACTACTTTGGCGACAACCAAAATAACATCCTAATGGCTAAGGCCATCGACATTAGTTCGACTTCGCTCGAACTATGATGGATACTACTTTGACCACAGCCAAAGTAACATCCTAATGGCTAAGGCCAACGATAGTGATTCGACTTCGCTCGAACCACAACATATACTACTTCGATGACAGTCAAATTAACACCCTAGTGGCTAAGGCCTCCGGCACCAGTTTGGCCTCAAAACCACGGCACGACTATTTGACGAACGACAAAAATCTTTACAAAAACTAAAGCATTATGACAAATAGACAACAATAAAAGTAAAAATTATATTACTACAAAAATATATTTACATCCGCCCCCGAGGACGAGTCTAAATGCACTGTACAATCCAAACCCTACATTACAAGCTCATGGTTGCCCGTCACCTCCCGAGTGGTAAATATCATTATACCAGGAACTAGAGTTAAGGTGGTTAACATCTTCGGATGCAGGCCCCGTCCCTTTGAGGAATCAGGGTAATAACGACAAGCGTCACAAGCAGCATAAGCCTCACCCGGTTATGCCCAAACCTTACCCTCGGTCGCTCGACCCAAGTCATAGAGCTCGCTATACACATCGAGCTTGGCATCCACATAAAACCCACATCTAATGCGCATTACGGCGTGAAATCTAATCAGGCAAGGGGCGAGAAGTAAAAGGCCTTGAAAGCCTGTAAATCACTGCCACCTTGGCTTCGAGTTCTACAGTCAGCTCCGCTGCCCTCTGTTGTTAATCGACGTTCTTTGCTGCCACCCCGCGGCTCAATTCAAGCTCGTCATCTTTTGACCTGAAGAGCTCGTACAACTCATTGTTGCGGGCTATGGCCGTCATCAACTCGCTATCTGCCTCCTCCAGCTCAACCTCTCTACGTTCCGACTGGGACTGCCCCCAATCGGCTTCCGCTCGATGCTTGGAGTGGTACCTCCGATACTTCCTTAACATTTTCTTGAAGGGGGCAGTCCATTTCTGCTCGCGGTATCCCCTCTCCACTTCCAAGACATGGGTCAGTAAGAAAAAAATGGAAGTAAGTACATCTCAAACCAGTCTGGCGATATACGGAAGGGATAAAGTGAATAAAAATACCTGCAAAGCCATGACTGACACCCTACGAGACAGCTCTGCGTCACCCAACGCACTGAGTGCCTTGCTCTCAGGGGCGGCACACAATAGGTAAGGGCCAATGCAGCCTGCTCACTATTCAACATCAAATTATAAGTCACTAGAATAGTAATATGATGGTCGTAGACATCCGTCGTCACCTCCACATGGGTGAGACCACCCACGAATTCGTTGATATCTCCTTGAGCAATGTCAGAGCCCGACTCCGCTTTATCACCAGGCTCCTTGATGTTGGTCGGTGACTCTCTCTCGATGGCACACATAGAGCCAATGCTTGGAATGGTACCCCTCTGTTAAGCCAACCTCCCCGAGAGAATGGCGTCGGCCATGAACGAAGGCTTGGGCATCGATCGAGTCACCTCACTCCCCCTGTCCTCAGTTGCCACCACTTTGCCTTTCAAAAGCGGCCTTCATTTTCACTCCGGCGACTCCTTGACATCGGTGGGCATACCTACAAATGGGAAAGTCGATGCCAATGGTGTTGGCTCCCACATAACCATGGTCATGGAGGTACCCCCTTGTAAAGAAGCTGAAGAAAGATCCCCATGGACAAACTCGCCAACATATCGTGAGCATGCGAAGCGACGTCGGTTCGTTTGGAAGTCGGGACTGCCATTTTCTTCCTTGAAGCACCTTGACCTTTCGCTATAAAAAAAATATGGGGTAAGTAAGCAGAGTAGAAAACTCCACATGGCAAAATCCGGAATTCTACTTGAAGAGACTTTGGGGCCATATCGTTGCATAAAGACAGGCCAAGAGCGGGTCTCTTCCGTGTGAGGTAACAGGCTGGTGACCCATCTCCTAAGGTTGGCAATAGGCCCGGGAGGGGGGGGGGATGTGCCATAGCTGCAGTATAAAAATTAGCATCGCAATGGTCACAAATGATAAGGAATGTAACGAATTGAGACACTTACGTTTTGAATTACACCTCTCCGAGAAACCGACGAGGTTGGAGACCAAGTACTCGGTCCAAACAAAAAAATATTTATGCCAAAACCTACGACTCGCCGGATCATCGGTCTTGACCACTAACCCCTACGTACCACATCCTCGTAGGTGTACCATGGTCCCCCTCAGATAGCACGCATTGAATAGTTGTAGGAGGTGACTAACCGTGACTTCACACTCGACCAACTCCGCATACTTAGTTAGTAGCCTAAACACCTTAAGAGTATACAGTGTAAGTTGAGCCGGGCAGAAGTTGTATAACTGGAAAAACTCCTCCACCAAGGGAAAGAGGGGAAGGTGGTAATCAATCAAGATTGGATACTCGTAAAAAGCGTAATATCTCGACATGTGAACACCACGTGATCCTCCCCGGCCGTAATCATCTCTACGTATGCCAGTATATTGTACTTAACATGGAGGTCATCCAAGTGATTTTGTAACGACTTGGAAGACTCCGGAACTGGAATAGGGGAATCTTTACTAAAGTCATTCCGGGATAGGGCGTGTTATCACAACAGAAGGCGGTGGCGTGTTCAACGGAGCAGCTGTCGGGATCCTCTCATTACCACTGCGAGTTTTGGGGATGATCGCGATGAAAAAAGAGTTATGCACAATACAGGGAAAGAAGACTCTTAAACACACCTGGAGAGGGAAGTGTGCGCAGAAAGAATGGAGTGTAAATGATCAAAAGTTTAGGTCAAGTTAAACCTCTTCCCTATTTAAAAGGATTGGGAAGCGCCAGAATTGAGGAAGCAGAATTCGAACTAGCGCAGGAAACCAAGTACTAGAGCTGTTGATCTCCTACCTCGAGAATACGCACAATAATGACGTCTGCAGACGCAGATGTCACATTGGGAAAGGCTTCACATTTTGACGATCTGACAGTCATGATGACTGCCTCCTGTATATCACATCACAGTCCCTTAATAAGGTCAAAGTCTCCCGAAACAAAGGTAATAATTCTGCCCGTCGAGGATGCACCTCGATGTGTCCCCGATGAGCGGAGGGACTGACTGTATAGGGTCGAATTTGACTAATCATATCCACAAGCGAGCACGACCAACCATATATACACAAGTCCGGCTAAAGGGACGACCCATGGACAGTACAAAGGAAGACCTTGCAACCACGCCGGCTCATATATAGCATGTATTTTATTTTATCCTTTTGGCAGTTAAAATAGAGCCCCTCTGCTAAAGGGAAATCTGAGTTGTGTAAAGGACATTGGATGATTTTTAATAAAACAAACTCTCTCTCTCTAATATTACACTGCTCTCTCCTCTCTCTCTAGAATTCTTGCTCTCGTATCTCTAATAATATTATCCTCTCACATTCACTAACGAATATCACCATTTCTTAGATCAGTTGCGACATTATCCTAGATCAATTATCTTCAATTACGATTTGCTCCTTCAATTATATTGATTGATTTGTTCGAAAAGTATTCTTTAACTTTTGAGTCAAACAATATTCCTTAAACATGAATTTTTAGTGCAGATACTAACAAAATTTGTGACGAATCGGGCTTAGTTGAACCCTCTTGATCACATATTGTTGGTCCGCCCTTGCCTAAGACACGACATAAAGCACAAACATGACCCGTTCAACTATCACACAATAGTTGTAAGTACCGCGAAAATGCAAGTATATTTGCTAGTGAAACTTAACATAAAAGTCTTAGGGGATTTGGCATGTTACACTTTCAATATGACAACACCATTCAGATCCATTTTATTTCTATAAAAATTTCAAATTAATAATCTCCTACTCGTATTTCACGCTATTCAGATCCATTTTATTTCGTATAATAAATTTCTTTTATGACGATTTACCAAAGCATGTCTTTTTAGACAAACGAAAAGCTATCTAACCACTACTATACGTGATTCACGAAATAATAGAAGCCAATTAGTCGGTGCTGACTAAATCCAATAATTAAATTAGAAGAGTAGTATGCAAGGGCGGTCCGATCAATTTTGTGGCCTAAAGCCAAACTTTATGAGGGGCCTTAGCATTTTTATGCTACATAGGAAAACTTATTATACTCAGTGTTTATGGTTTGACTTAATTACACATAGTATACCAAATTACAAATTCTATATCATAGTGTATTTATGATAGTCTATAATTGCATATTTTAGTCGATTATTACACTCTCATTTACTGCATTTTAGTTGAGTTTACGCTTTAATCACTAGTGTTTTACACTAACGATGTGTTTTATGCCTTGTAGGAGTGATTCTGAGCTATACATATGTTATTGAATGAATTCAAGGGATTTGAATCTTTGAAGTCTGAGTAAAAGCCCAAGGAATTAAGCCGGGATCGTATTCGGGGATCAACGGATGATAAAACAACAAAATGAAGACTCGATGAGGTATATTGCACACTATCTAGTAAAATAGATATAACTTTTCGTTCAGAACTCCATTTAGGTATTATAATATATGGTTGAAAAGCTAACTCAAAGGGATACAATTTTCATGTTATATATTTTTCCAAATTCCAAAGGGAATAGGGCAAAACAATGCGGTCGAAACCGCTATCGCGAAAGTGACCACGGCAGAAAATCAGAGAGCATGTCTACCATGTTTTGGCCGCGGCCGCGCTACTCCAAGCATAAAAAAAAGAGTCCTATTTCATCCAGAACAAGGTTATTTCGATCCTACACTATTCCAACTTGTATAAAAGGGGTCATAAACCTATTTTGAAGGAGAGGAAATATAGTTTAGATACAAATTAGACCTAAGGAGGCAGGAGACACTACTTTAGGGTTAGACAACACCCCTGGAGGCAAGAACACATTGGGAGCAAGGCGGAGAATTCTTCTACAAGCTTTTTCTTCCTATTCTTATTTTTTATTGTTGGTTATGACTTTTGATATTGTAGTTTTACATACTATTATGAATAGCTAATTTGTTATCTAAGGTTTTGGTGAAACCCGTTGGGGATGAATTGGTTGTATATTAATATAGTTTTGAGTTGGTTGTTAATCTCTATTTGTTCAACTATGTTTTGATTTTGGTTAATTGAAAGGATACTCATTTTAGTCGTTCCTATTATTATGTATCTGCTTAAAAGAGAGTGCATATTTAGGTAGTTGTTTGAACAATATCACTCCTGGAGTATAGAAGAGAGTTATAACCAAGAGTTTAGAGATTAGATCAGAGATAACAATATCTCGGGTGCAATCTAAGTGAACTGTAATGTGGATCTAACTAGCGTAGCTTGAGAGAGTGCGTCTAGTAAATTATCATAATTGCTTGAGAGAGATTTATGATAGCTAGAGAGTTCATGATTGATAGAGGCAACTAAGTAAAGCTATAAGAAACATACAACTAAGAAAATCGACGACGGGGGAAACCATTACTTATACCTTTATTCAAATTGTTTATAGTTAATTTTTAGCTGTTTATTTATTTTCAATCTTATATTATTAGTGATATTAAATAGATACAGTTAAGCCTTAGTTCTTTGTCGGATTCGACTCTGGACTTTTAAACCGGATAATATTTGCACCAACCACTTATCCTTTTTAGGACTAGAATTAGGCGTGATCAAATTTTAGCGCCGTCGCCGGGGAACTAATGGTGAAGTTGTAGCTGTATATATTGCTAGGGTACAAGTTTGGGTTTTTGATTATATATATATTTTTTATTACTTTTAATTTATTATAACTGTTGATTTGAGAAACATGACATCTTGAAATTATGGGAATTTAGGCGTAGATAATTCTACTATTGATCTCCATATATATTGTGAAGGAAATCATCCATGGAAAATTTTTAAAAACATTCCTAAGAGTGAGTTATGCGCACAAACTCAATAATATTTGTGGAATGTGTGTGATGTTTGTGGTGGTAAAAATGGTCACCTTCATGGCTGTGCTTATATTTCTTATTTTTCCCTAACCCCTTACTATGATGGTTCTACCTTTTCTTGTGAAGTGAATAGGAACAAAGAACCTGGGAATACGTACCTGAAGGAGATCTAGGATATGCTAAAGTGCCTTCTGGAACAAAATAATGAGAAAAAATTGCATATAGAAAGACAAGAGGCAACTATTCGCAAGTTGGAGGCTCAATTGAGTCAAGTAGTTGGAGTTTTTAATGCTCAACAATCCAATATTGGAGATAGTAGCCATGAAGAGCATGAATTTGAGGTGTTAATTAATGAGGTCAGAATAGAACATCAACAACCTAGCCTACTACAATTTGAGGATGTCGATTGAAGAAGTGAGACTAGAGTCAGCCAAGGACTTTGAGGATATAAATTTTGTTGGATCTAGTATCACTGATGTTGAGGATGTTGAAAGTCCTGAAATTCATGTGTTTGAGAGAATTGGTCTACACTCCAAGCATTTTTCCACATTAGGTTTGGATGATGATAAGTAAATAGAGTTATCCGAACCAATTGAAGAGTCAAAGAATGAGGAACAAGGTGTATATATTCTGGAATTTTTATTGTCAGAAAGACATGACTACATACCTCATCTAAAATTCAAAAAGTGTAAAATAGTATAATGGTTGCTTGGGCCAGTTATATTTGTTCCACCACCCCTAGAGCATAACCGAATACTTGAAGCCAAATTGGAGGTTCAATTCATAAGCTTAAGGTGGAGGTAAAAAGTGATTTGCATCGTGCCCCAACATTAAATCAAGCGCTTGCTAGGAGGCAGCCCAGCTTTATTGCTTTTGTTTTTTTTTGTTTTTTTTTTGTTTTTTTTTAATTATATTATTTTCATAGTGTCAATTTTTTATTTTCTAGGAGCATTGAAAGCAAAGGTATTGGAAGGATTCACCAACAAATACAATGGATGGAACTAAGTGTGAGGTACCTGCATGAAGGACCAAGCTAGGAGAAGTTTGAGTACCCCATGAACTGCTAGTGCTTTGGCCTTTGGCCTACCCGGGAGTTTCTTTTTCCTTTTTATATGTATGGATGTGTATTGGGGACAATACACAATTTTAAGTGTGGGTTGTGAGGACATTGTCTGGGTGACTTTTCATGCCACTTTAGTTGTGTTTGTCATTTTTAAAGATTGGACTCTTTCTGATGACGAATCTTCTTGACAATTTTCTTGAGGGAAGTAAGTCTAAAGAAAATGCCAAAAAGATTTTTTATTTTGTTTTAGGTAGTGTAGTAACTCCCCCTTAGTTTTTCTTTGGGCCACGGTTCTTTTCCAAGGGTTTTATTTGAGCCGGGTGTAATTAGTTTTTTTGGAGTAGGAGCTATTGTATTGTGCTTTAAATTGAAACAATATATCTTGACTTGGTTATGCCTTGAGAATAATGAGTACTTTGATTGTGATACTTATGCTCAGTTGTTGACTCTTTTAGAAATACCTTAAATTATATTATCTTAACCTTGCTTAACTGCTTTGACTAGAGTGTCTATGAATCTAATCCTGAGTGAGTTATGTGTCATGTGTGTGTAAGGTTTTGCATTATTCGGTGCATTGCATTTGATGCCTAGAACTTTCCATGTGTGTTTGCAAAGTGAAATACTAGTGTTGTTCAGTCTTGAAAGTGATATAGGCATTTTCTTGTTGAGCCGGATATGTATATTTTACCCACCTAATTGTTATATATCGTAGTTAATTTCTTTGAGCCTATAATCTTTTTTCTTTGGCAACCACATTACAACCATTACCCATTTGTTTGAATTAACTATCTATTTAAACATTTTCACCTTCCATGAGTACTTGAATTGTAACTTTATAAAAGTTAAAGTGTGGGCTGGTTGGTTTGGCTCCTGGATGGATAGAATACCGCGAGCTATGGGCCTCCTCCAGAATCAACTCACGAAGGCCATCAACATTGGGCACACATATCCGGCCCCGCATCCTCAATATGCCGTCACTATCAATGGTGACATCTCTAGCATCATCATGCTGAACTCTGTCCCTCAGGACAGCCAAATGTGGATCATCATACCGGCGCTCACGAATACGATCATATAGAGATGACCGAGATACAACACAAGCCAATACCCGACCGGGCTCCGAAATATCTAACCTCACTAGCCGATTGGCTAGCACCCTGAACATCATGAGCAAATGGCCTCTCCTCAGCCGGAATATATGCCAAGCTCCCCATACCGACCGCCTTCCGGCTCAAAGCATCGGCCACCACATTGGCCTTCCCCGGATGATATAATATAGTAATGTCATAATCCTTCAGCAACTCCAGCCATCTCCGCTGTCTCAAATTAAGGTCTTTCTGTTTGAACAAGTGCTGGAGACTACGATGGTCGGTATACACCTCACAAGACACGCCGTACAAATAGTGCCTCCAAATCTTCAAGGCATGAACAATGGCGGCTAGCTCCAAATCATGAACAGGATAGTTCTTCTCATGTGGCTTCAACTGCCGAGAAGCATAAGCAATTACCTTATCTTCCTGCATCAACACACAACCTATCCCCACTCTCGAGGCATCACAATAAACGGTATATGAACCTGAAGTCGATGGCAATACTAACACTGGAGCTGTGGTCAAAGCTGTCTTGAGCTTCTGAAAGCTCTCCTCGCACTCATCCGACCACACGAATGGTGCACCCTTCCGGGTCAATTTAGTCAATGAAGAAGCAATGGATGAAAATCCCTGAACAAACCGGCGATAATATCCCGCCAAACCAAGAAAACTCCTGATCTCTATAGCTGAGGATGGTCTAGGCCAACTCTGCACCGCCTCTATCTTCTTTGGATCAACCTAAATACCATCACGAGACACCACATGCCCCAGAAATGCTACGGACTCGATCCAAAACTCGCACTTGGAGAATTTAGCATATAGCTTCTCCTCCCTCAATCTCTGCAACACAATACTCAAATGCTGGGCATGCTCCTCCCGACTACGGGAGTAGACTAGAATGTCATCAATGAACACAATCACAAATGAATCCAAATAAGGTCTGAACACACTGTTCATCAGATGCATAAATGCTGCTGGCGCGTTGGTCAGCCCAAACGACATCACAAGAAATTCATAATGACCATATCGGGTCCTGAATGCAGTCTTCATAATATCCGAGTCCCTGATCTTCAGTTGATGATAGCCTAAACGAAGATCAATCTTAGAAAACACCCTCGCACCCTTTAACTGGTCAAACAAATCATCTATGCGCGGTAGAGGGTACTTGTTCTTCACTTTCACTTTGTTCAATTGCCTATAATCAATATACATTCGCATGGAACCATCTTTCTTTTTAACAAATAATACCGGCGCACCCCACGGGGACACACTAGGGCGGATAAAACCCTTATCCAGAAGCTCCTGAAGCTGCTCTTTCCGTTCTTTCAACTCAGTCGGTGCCATCCGATAAGGAGGAACGGATATGGGCTGAGTGCCCGGCACCAAGTCAATGCCAAAATCAATATCCCTGTCCGGCGGCATGCCCGGCAGGTCTGAGGGGAATACATCTGGGAAGCCCCTTACAACAGGTACAGAATCAATGCTAGGAGACTCAGCTCCACATCTCTCACAAAAGCTAAGTACGATAAACACCCTTTTTCAACCATCTTCTGAGCTTTTAGGAACGAAATAACACGGCTAGGGACGAAATTGGTCGAACCCCGCCACTCAATCTGAGAAATACCAGGAATGGCCAACGTAACTGTCTTAGCATGACAGTCCAATATAGCATGGTACGGAGACAACCAGTCCATACCCAATATAACATCAAAGTCCACCATCCCCAACAATAACAAATCTGCCTGGGTCTCCAGACCCCCAATAGATATAACACAGGATCTATAGACATGATCCACAACAATCGTATCACCCACGGGGTGGATACATGAACAGGTAAATCAAGACTACCACGAGTCGCACCCAAATGATGTGCAAAATAAGAGGACACGTAAGAATATGTGGACCCCTGGATCAAATAGAACAGAGGCATCTCTGTGACAGACAGAAATGATACCTGTAATCACTGCATCGGAGGCAACTGCATCACGCCTGTCGGGAAGTGCATAGAACCGTGCCTGGCCTCCACCAGATCTCTCCTCGCCCCTGGGGCGACCACGAGAAGACTGACCTCCACCTCTACTAGACTGAGATGGTGCTGAAGATGAGGGCTGATCCCTCTGCTGAGTCCTATCCCTACGGAGTCGAGGGCACTGTCTCCTCATGTGGCCAAACCCGCCACACTCATAACAAGCACCTGGTGCTGGAGAAGGGGACTGAAGGGAACCCCTCGCCGCAGAAGAACCCTAGGCTGAAGAAGTAGGTGCTGCACTTTGGGCTGGGAGGGCACTAAGTGAAGACTGACCCTGCTGAAATCCATGTTGGCCACGACCAAAAGAACCTCCGCTCTGCTCAGGGCGGCCTGAATGAGAAGGTCTAGATGAGCGACCTCTGCCCTGCTGAAAATGCCCTCTAGATGGAGCACCACTGAAGCTACCAGAACTACGAGGCCTCTTAGCCTCCCGCTCCTCCCTCTCTTGGCGACGATCCGCCTCAATGGAGCGTGCCATGTCCACAACCTCCTCAAATGATGACGATAGGACTCTCTCTCTGGTCATAAGAATGCGGATGGAGTAGTTGAGGCCATCAATGAACCTCCTAATCCTCTCCCTATCAGTAGGGATCATCCATGTGGCATGCCTAGCCAACTGAGTGAATCTAAGCTCATACTGAGTCACAGACATGTCGCCCTGAATCAACCACTCGAACCGGCGACGTAGCTCCTCGCGACGAGACCGAGGTACATATTTCTCTAGAAAGAGAGTAGAGAACTGCTGCCATGTGAGAGGTGCTGCTCCTGCAGGCCTACACCTCTCAAACTCTTCCCACCAATCAAATGCGGGACCGGTGAACTGAAAGGTAGTAAATAAAACTCCGCTGGACTCAAGAATACCAGCCGTCCGCAACATCCTCTGACACTTGTCCAAGAATCCCTGGGCATCCTCGCCCTCAACGCCACTGAAATGGGGTGGCTGAAGTCTACCAAATCTCTCAAGACGACGCTGCTCGTCGTCGGGCATAACCTGAACCATATGCTCTGGAGCTGGAGCTGGTGCAGCTAGAGGAATAACCGGTGTAACCACCTGAGCGGGGACCGCCTCTGGCGTCTGAAGTCCCTGAACAACCGGGTCAGGTGTGCGAGCGGCAGGGGTCTGCTGACCACTCCCTGATTAAGATGTCGCTACAGTAGCGGTAGTTGAAACTACCTGAGCCAAGCCTGAACACACCGATAATATCTGAGCAAGAGTCTCCTGAAGACCAGGAATAGCAATAGATACGGTCTGGCCCTGAACTGGGGCTGCTGGAGCACCAACCACTAGGGGTTGCTCCTGAACTGGTACAACGGGCGGGTCAGCTGGCGCTGCCTCAGCTGCCCTACCTCTACCTCTAGCACGACCGCGCCCACGGCCTCTAACAGGTGGCAATGGAGGTCTTCCACCTCGTCCCGATGCTCGCATTCTCGCCATCTGCGAGAGAATAGAATATAGAAGTTCAGTTCTCAGAACAACAAGATCGCACGACAGAGTTCAAGAAAAGTGGAGTGTTTCCTAAAGGTTCGCAGCCTCCCGAGGATAAGTACAAGCGTCCCCGTACCGATCCACAAGACTCTACTAACCGGCTCAAGACTCCCGAGGCCTAGTAAACCTAGGCTCTGATACCAACTTGTCACGACCCCAAATCCGATCGTGATGGCGCCCAGCACATTGCTAAGCCAGCCCGACCAATCAATATCAACAACGGAGCTAGAAGCTCTCTTTAACTCGTTTAAGCATATTGATTTACGAAATAACAGCGATACATATAACGAAAACGGGGAACCAAGTCCCATAATACATCAACTCCCATAGACCGAAGGGTCAAGAGTCATGAGCCTCTACTGAATATGAGTGTATAAAGGTTTACAAATACCAAGTGCCTAAAGAAAAGTCAATACAAAATCAAGAGACAGTGAGAAGGAATATCGGGTCCTGCGGGCTCTGCAGCTACCTCGAATATCCACAAATGTCGCCTCGCACAGCTACTGGATCACTGCTGAGAGGTACCTGGATCTGCACACAAGGTGCAGGGAGTAAAATGAGTACTGCCAGACTCGGTGGTAATAAACAAGGGTAAGACAGCGCAGATAAGAAATCCGCAATAAAGCACTATGTAAAGCTGTAATCAAATACCCTGTCACAGAATCAATATCAACTGTACCTGTACCAACAAGTACCAGCAAAACAGTATAACAGCTAGCAGATGTAGCTAAATGCAATGCAATGCATGATATGACCGCTACGACGCGTAGCCCGATCCAATTTGGGTACCCGTGCTCACTGTGGGGGTTCAGACTCCGGAGGGGCTCCTACAGCCCAAGCACAATATTACTGCGGCGTGCAGTCCGATCCAACATATATACCGCTGCGGCGCGCAGCCCGATCCACTACCAGTCAGCTAATATGCAAATACAGCCTCGCAGGCTCAAAAGTAGTTTTGAAAACCCTTTTTATCATTTTTCAGTTGGAAAACAATAATACCAAGTTCCAGAGATTGGAAATAGCATGATAACAGAAATAGCTACGGATCGGTAGTAACTAACATGTCAATATGATAAGACAATGATAACGATCCTCGCGGGATCCAATAACTGGCTCACGGCCCACAAGTATACTCAACCGCCCAAGAAGGGGTTCCTCGGCTCAATAGTGGCCAATATCTCAATATATAGTATGCAACCATCCGAGAAGGAGGTTCGACGGCTCAAAAATGGCCAATGTCATAACACAGTATCAACAAGTCGGACTAAGCCATAGTCCCCAATCACAATCGACCCCGCACTCACAAGAGAGTACGTGTCTCGCCGCTATACACAGCGTCACAAAGTGGTATACCGGGGTTTCGAACCCGCTGGTCATCACCCACATCTATTACTCACCTCAATACAGCTCGACGACTAGTCCGCGATGCCCTTGCCACGAAAATCAAGCTTCGCACGCGTAGAATCTGATCAAATACAGTAGAAATACAACAAATTAGGCCAATGGGATGACACCCAATTAATACAACTCAATTTACATCAAAATTCCCAAAGTTGTCAAAACTTGACTTTCGGTACGCTTATCGAAAAAGTACAAAAGTTACATATTCGGAATCTTCATCTCGATACGAGTCTAGGCATATAAAATTTACCAAAATCGGACTCCATTTGCCCACTCAAATTAGCGTTTTTTTTCAATTAAGGCCTAGGGCTCAAACCCACTTTTAATCTTCCATTTACAGGGATTTAACCAAGGATTTCATGTTAAAATGATGTAATTAAGCCACAAAACTTACCTCCAACGAAACCCTGATGATTTCCCAGCAATCTCCCGTCAATACCTTCTCTTGGAACTCAAAAATGGAGGTTTTGGGTATTCAACCCGCGACTGGTTCTGTTATGTAATTAAACTCACTGCCAGTCAAATCTCTTCATTGCGTTCGCGACGCCTCTCATGCGAACGCGATGCCTTATTCCAGTCCTTCATCGCGAACGCGACACATCGTCACGCGTCCACGAAGACCATTCTCCCCCAGCCCAGATTTTTCCTCTACGCGAACGCGACATACCTCACGCGTTCGCGATGCCTTGTGAATTCCTTATACGCGAACGCAACCCAGACCATCGCGAACGCGATGCTTCCCAGCTTCTTCTTACGCGAACGCGGCACCACCCCTCGCGAACGCGATAGTCACCTGGCCCTAGCCTACGCGAACGCGGCATAGCCCTCGCGAACGCGGAGGCTAAAATTTCGCCCAGTGATCTGCAATTTACAGCAGACCATTTCTTGTTTCAAAGTGCCGGATGATGGTCCGGATTCACCCCGAGGCCCCCGGGACCCCAACGAAAACCATCAACATACTCCAAAATACGATACGAACTTGTTCCAATCATAAAAATACCATCCTAAACATCAAAATCACCAATTACACAGGGATTCAAGCTTAAGTTTTCTTCAAAACTTCCGAATTGCACATTCCATCAAAAACCCGACCAAACGACGTCCGAATGACCTGAAATTTTGCAGGCACATCCAAAATCACCTAACGGAGCTACTGCAACTGTCGGAATTCCATTCCGACCCCCAGATTAAAAATCTCACCTACCGTTCGAATTTCGCCAAAATTCAACCTTAGCCAATTCAAGCCTATTTCTACACCGGGCCTCCAAATTCAATTCCGATCGCTCCCCTAAGTCACAAATCACCTCCCGGAACTAACCGAATCATCAGAATCCGATTCCGAGCCCTCTAACCAAATAGTCAACTCCGGGTTGACTTTCCTTATTCAAGTTTCCTTCAAAAAGGCTATATGCCTCATTTTCAATCCAATTCACTCCTAACTCACCCGATAGACTCTAACACTGATATAAAATCATAAAACATGTATTTACAACATAACGGGGTGGTAATTCTCGTGACGACGGGCCGGGTCGTCACACATACACCATTCCAACTTGTGTAAAAGGTGTCCTAAAACTATTTTAAAAGGTGTCCTAAACATATTTTACACACAAATTAAACCTAAGAAGGTAGGAGACACTACTTTAGGGTTAGACAACCCCCTTGGAGGCAAGAACACATTGGGAACAAAACGGAAAATTCTTCTATGAGTTTTTCCTTCATGTCTTATTTTTCATTGTTGGTTATGACTTTTGATATTGTAGTTTTACATACTATTATGAATATCTAATTTGTTATCTAAGATTTGGTGAAACCCGTTGGGGATGAATTGGTTGTTATATTAATATTGTTTTGAGTTGGTTGTTAATCTCTATTTGTTCAACTACGTTTTGATTTTGGTTAATTGAAAGAATCCTCAATTAGTCGTTCCTATTTATTATGTATCTGCTTGTGAGCGAATGCATATTTAGGTAGTTGTTTGAACAACATCACTCCTGGAATATAGACGAGAGTCATAACCAAGAGTATAGAGATTGGATTAGAGATAACGATATCTCGGGTGCAATCTAAGTGAACTGTAATGCGGATCTAGCTAGCGTAGCTTGAGAGAGTGTGTCTAGTAAATTGTCATAATTGCTTGAGGTAGATTTATGATACCCGGAGAGTTCATGATTGATAGAGGCAACTAAGTCAAGCTATAAGAAATATACAACTAAGGAAATCAACAACGAGGGAAACCATTACCTAGACTTTTATTCAAATTATTTACAATTCAAGCATAGTGTTATAAAATAATAAAAGAAGAAGAATAATACTGTAGAGAAAAGTAGGGAGAGACAATTCTTATTAAATTTTGGGATGATTTACAATGGGGTAATACCCATCTATTTATAGGAGAAATTATGACTTAGTCACAAAGTAAAACTCTCCACAAGATAGATATTCACTCTAAATAGAATTCTATTCATAACACTCCCCCTTGAATGTCTATTCAATAAATAATGTGCCTCGTTAAAACCTTAACTAAAATAAAATCTAATGGGAAAAAAAATCTAAAAAAGGAAAAAGAGTACACATATCTAACAATACGCCTTTTGGTTGCCTCGTTAAAAACCTCGCAAGGAAAACCCAGTGGGATAAAACCTTGTAAGGGAAAAAGAGTGCAACGCGCATTAACTCCCCCTGATGAGAGCATCAATTCACATCCTTAAGCCTTCGCATCCCAATCTTGTGCACTAGCTTCTGAATCTCTCATGAGAATTTATGAAGTGTTATGTCATGTGATCTTCTAGATCACTTGCCTCCATAGACTTTGTCCTTCTAGGACTTAATATGAGCATTTACAATGAGAATATAGTTACTTTCTTTGGGTCAGCAAATGCGTCTGGCATGCTTTGCAATAAATTGCACATGAATTATCCTTTTATGAATTTCAAGTTCATATTATTTTATTCGAGTATCTCGATGTATAAATGATAATTTATTCCATGTAACGTTTTCTCAACAGTTGTACCTTGTCTCCCCCTCATGTTAGAAAAACTACTTGTTTCCTCAACTTTGAGAACACATCTTTGTGTGTTATGGTATTAATCAAAATATACACCGCACATCAATAATAATAAGATGAAATTATTTGGTTCCTGATCCTGAACCACTTGTGAGGGGAGATCGTATATAACCAATATCAAACTAATATAGATAACTTTGTTCTCATAAGCAATAATTTAGCTATTAAGTGGACGCACTCAATAAATTATTTTGCTAAACCAGCTGTGATGTAGACTAACTTATCAAGATGAACTTCTTGAATAGAAAATCTGGAAATTATGCTCTAAATAAAATAATTGAGCAAGTTACCTCGCACACACCGGCCAGGTTGCGGGTTAATAATAATTACACATGTAACCATCTCATAGATGCATCTTATGTGGTATACATGACAGGTGAATGGGCCCATATTCACCTTTGATATTTCCAGCATTCATGGGATTCAATCCCAATTTTTAATTGGTCTACTAATTAATGAGAACAAGCAATGTAAGAGAATTCGTAAAGAACTTTCTAGTTCTTTAATATTTACCCATATAAATTCTCTTTTATTTTTGCACATCATGCTTAAATTGATATGGCTAAACCAATTATGCCAACTGAATAAATTATCAGTATTGATAAACTTCAGATTTACACCATGATGTATGCAATTATGAATAAACTCCAAGTTTATTATGATATGGGTTTTATATCAATAAAATATCCACTTCATTGTTGTATTCTTTTGTTTATGCAGTACAAATTGGAGATAAAGCGTGTAGCTTTTTACATACATATTACCCGCTACAAGTTGTAGTAATAGAAGATATTAAATCTTTCCTTTATTTATAGTCTCAATATAATCAACCGCTTTCGCGTATACTTTGGAAACTGAATAAGTTTCTTTGAGACTTACTACAACACAATACTTTGTTGGTAATCAATTGTGTTTCTCCAAAATAGTAATAATTGGCTCTTCCAGAGCTCTCAATTAATTTTACACTACCACAGATTCATCATCATCCATGTGGTGAATATCTCTTTTAAAGAGAAAGTTATACCATTATGGCCATGGTCAAAATAATATGCAAGATCTGTTTTTTGCATTATCGTTGACTTTTAATAATCACAATGCCAAAATATTTTGGCGTACAATAGGTACGTGACCAATGACCATTCATGCCATAATAATGATATTATTTTCTTGTATCATCTCAAACCTCCTTTTAGAGGTGAGTGTGGTGTAATCACTACCACTAGCACATTTATATTCTTCCAAAAATGAATATATATTCATAAATCAGATGTTTTCTTATTCACATTATGAATGGACCATAGTCATCTGTATGTGCTTTATAAAATCTCTTGTCAAATCGATGATAAATATTTTCATAAAGTGGGGGATTATTTTGAGAATACTTATTGTTCTCATTGCCACAATGATGATGATATAATTTCGTCTATTGCCACGTCCATATCCATTGATTTTTCATGGTAATAATTTTGTCTTCTTTCAGACTTATTACATACTGCTATCACATTCTCTAAAGGGAATGAGAATGGAGCAAATTCAATGGGACGGGTTTTCAATTCTTTGCCCACAATTATACATGAATTTAATCATGGCAAGGCATAAAAATTTTATCACTTCATGTGGGTTTAATTTCTTATAAACTCCATTAGAGTTATAATCAAACTTTGTTGTCTTTGCTTGTATATAAAATCAAATTATAGAATTTCAAGAATTTGAAAGAGAAAAGTAAAATACTTACCTTAAATCCAGAATTTTAATCATGAATGAAGTTCATGAAACAATTGACAATCATTATGCTCAATCCCAAAGTTTCTACTCAATTGGTTAGAGTCTCGTGCTGATAACGTGTTATAAAATAATAAAAGAAGAAGAATAATACTGTAGAGAAAAGTAGGGAGAGACAATTCTTATTAAATTTTGGGATGATTTACAATAGGGTAATACCCATCTATTTATAGGAGAAATTATGACTTAGTCACAAAGTAAAACTCTCCACAAGATAGACATTCACTCTAAATAGAATTCTATTCATAACACATAGTTAGTTTTCAGCTGTTTATTTATTTTCAATCTTTTCTTCTTAGTGATAATAAATAGATACAACTAAGCCTTAGTTCTTTGTGGGATTCGACTCCGGACTTTTAGACCGGATTATATTTGCACCGACCGCTTATCCTTTTTATGACTAGAGTTGGGCGTGATCATATATTTTAAGGGTACAATTAATATAGCATATATCCCTTCTTAATTCAAGGTACCGTATATCCCGCCACTCCCATGTTTTTCTCTCCCAAACCCTCTCCCCCACCCATGATGTTTATGTACTGTTATTAGGAACGCTATACTCGAATAATGACTTCTTGAGTTTCTACAGATCTCTATTGTTGAGAACGTGTATTGGAAGGATTTCGCCGTAATTCTTGCCGTGTAGGTTATTCTCCTACTTATGCATCTCTTTAAGGTTGTTTGCTTTAAATTGCTTGCCTGTTTGTAATGCTTTCACATTTTCAGGACGGCCTTCTGAATGTTCCTACACTATTACATTCTGATTAGAAGCTATCATTTTTTCAGTGCGAAATTATACACCAATTTTAATATTTCAATTCCCATTCAATTGTAGTTTAATTGGTATTTTCGACATAATTATATTTATTACAGAACATTTAGAAGTTTTAGTCGTTTTAGATTTGTGAAAACATAAAACAATGCATATACAATCAGAATACAAATAATCTACAATTCATCTACAAAATATCTACAAACTGGATATATTAAATTTTAATATCCCAATTCCCATTTGATTGTAGTTTAATTGAAATTTTTGAGATAATTATATTTTTTGTAGAAGAATTGTAGAAGTTTTAGTCATTTTTGATTTGTGAAAACAGAAAACAAAGCATCTACAATTAGAATACAAATAATATATAATTTATCTATAAAATATCTATAAATTGGGTGCATTAAATTTTTATATCCCAATTCTCATTCAATTGTAGCATAATTGTGATTTTTGACATAATTATATTTTTTAGAAGATTTGTAGAAGTTTTAGCCATTTTTCTTTGTAAAAATAGAAAATAAAGCATCTATAATCAGAACACAAATAATTTACAATATATCTACTATTTATCTATAATTTATCTACAACTTATCTACATTTTCTGCAATATGTCTTCTTCTTCTTCTTCTTCGTCTTCGTCTTCGAGTTTCAACCTGAAATTAAGTCAAAACCAAGTCTAATCTTCGCCAAAACCTCTCAAAATTGAGACATAAACTCCAAACCATATTTTCGATTATTTTCAACAACACTCAATCCAAACAAATAATTATTTCTGAAAATATAAATTTAAATTCAAAGCTTTCAAGTTTTTTAATGGTTGTCAATAGTGAAAAATATCTTCTTCTTCTTTTTTTTTTAAATATTTTTTTTAACATTCTCATTTTTTCCTTTAATGATATATATAACTTATTAGGACTCTCACTACCACTCATTTAATATGATGCTTGTATAACTTTGCATATAATATTTTATTTATACGTCAACACTCTTTTTAAATTTTCTTAACTTCGTGCCCTAATTAAAAATTTCACGTAGAACGAGACGAAAATACTACTACTAGTACATATATAATAAAATTAAATTTGTAATAAGGCCACCCCCAAAACCACTTCCAGTCCTCTACAATTGCAACATCTGGCTAAAGTGCAAACCACAGTAATATTCCAGTAACGTTTCATCATATAGTAGGCAATTCATCATTAATAAAATGAATAAGACGATCTTAATTAGGCAATTGATTTCGACGAATTGAGTTTTTGAACAAATTTAATTTGTGGCTAAATTAATTAGAAGATTATGTTTCTGAATTTTAGCACGCCTAATTAGGAAGATTCAACTACTAATCTATACTATATTAAAAGCACGAAGGCCTTTAGCGAAATGTCGTTCGCCTTTTTTATCCTTTAAAAATAAATTTTACATTGGATAAAATTGTAAAATCAAAAAACTTTTCGTATATTTAGGAGTTCTAAATAAAAAAATATAATATAATTTAGTATTTGATATCCTCTCTAATAAAGACATAATATATTAAGACATAAAAGAATACAAAAAAGTAGGAGGAAAGATTTTCGTTGGTTTCCAACAAGGAAACTTCACGTGTTTTTTTTCTTTGTTCTTGTTTAATCATAAAGACCAATTTTTCCTTTCATATGATTTATTTGTTGTTTTAAATATTAAATTTCAAGTACTTTCTTAGAAGCTTGGTTGTTAAATTCATTAAAATTTACTACATCATTAGATTTTGAAATAGTTATTATTATTGAAAAAATCGTAATCATTAATTTGTGATAAGAAATTTATTATCATAATTTATTTTACAAAAATATCTAAATTACCTCAATACTTATGTTAAAATAAATAGATGGAAAATGACTTTTACTTTTTGGTTAAACAAAAACTAATATTATTACTAAGAAACTTTGTTACATAATTTAATTTACAAAACAAGAATTAGTTAGTACTTTCATCTTGTAGCTAATAGGATTTTTAATAATATATAACTGATTCTGTCACTAAGTAGAACAAACGATGAATTTTGTTATTTAAGTACATAATTTATCTATCGCTAATTTTTCTTCTCTTTGTAGTTAACTTGTCTTAGAATACATGGTACCTAGATGACTACTTTGATACAAAATCAATATAAAAAAACGAGATATATAATAACACTAAAATTTCAAGATTATCTTGGTTGTTGTCATGCTTAGATAGAACATCCGCTACTTTATTTACTAAGTAGGCTCAATATTTGTCATATCAAGAGCTTATATTTTTAAAAATCTTATTGTTAAGGGCTAATATTTTTCATAATTTTATACGGATCGATAGAAGGTACATGCGCATCGCGCATATCCAAGCACCAAGACCCTTAGCAAAATATTTTTCATTTTTTACCCCCTTAAAAATAGATTTTATATTTGTTATAATTTTAATTTATTTATTCTACTAATATTTAGGACTTTAAAATCAAATAAATTTTAGTCATTAAATCTTTACTTATTCGGACTACATATATAGAAACTCGATTTAAGGAATTTAACACCAAATAAAAATTTACTTATAAATCATTTTCTTAAATAAATTATGTAAAATAATTATGACATTTTCTTATGTGCATTAGACAAAATGTATATAAACATGTTAGAATCTACTAATAAAATTTTAGATCTAATCTTAAGTCTTCGAAAATTAAAGTTTACTAATAATATGTGAACCAAACTTACAACATACTAGGTCAAATATTAAATATATATAAATAAGTTTAATACGACATTTTTACGTTTTGAAAATAATAGTAGTGTTTTAATTTGAAGTAATAAGTACTATAATGTACTTTAAGTTAACTATTTGAATATGTTGAATACATATTGTAAATTTATACACATATTAAATTACAAAAAATAGTAAAAAATTAATATATATATATATATATATATATATATATATATATATATATATATATATATATATAGTAGTTAAAAGAACGAAAAGAAAACATAGAGAATGAAAAGTATAAATTGATTTTCCTTATTGAATTAGCTATACAAAATCAATATTCTTTGTTGAAAGAAATTTACAATTTTATTTTAATTCAAAAATAATATTTATATAATTTTTTAAAAGTTTTATACTCATTTAGATAGGTTACATGCGCAACGCGCATACCATAAAACTAGTAAGTATAATAATTGTAGGAAAAATATAGATGTCGGGTAAATTAGAAACTGTGCACATTTTTGGTAATAAAGTTTCATATATTGTATATGAAGGAAAAAATCCCTTATTTATTTGAAAATTTTTTTTAGCTTTTCTTAGATACAAAGTAATAAATAATTTTCTTATCAAGAATAACTCCTAATAAGTATTTCTTAGTTGACAATATAGTTAATCCATTTAACCTTTCTTGTGACAGTATTATTCTTAGGTAAAATTTTATCAGTTTTAATTATGTAAACTTCTATCCGCTGAAGCAAATGATAACATGAGTTATTAACATTATTCCATAAGCAATTTACGCATTTGGAAAAGAGTTAAATATTTTTATTTGATTAGATGTATCAATTAAACTGTTATCTTCAAATTGTACTATTTTCCTTAATATTTTTAATTCAAAAAATAAATTTAAACTATTAATATCGAATTGATTATTATGTTTTAAGGAACAACCAAAATTAAGGCAAGATTTTTTCGGATTTTCAATATCTAGCTATCTTAGTTTTTACTACTAAATAGAAAATCAAATATTTTCATATGCTTCGAATTGTTCCAATCTATTTTGAAGTGAAAAATGGTCTTGTCTATTATGTATAAAAGTAATCAACTCTAAAAGACTCTTCGAAAGCTATTGAGATTTCATTATCAACATTGCACATCAAATTGTTACTTCCTATATATCACATATCTCTTGTGAAATTCGAGTTCGATATACATTTCAAGTGCAATTTCCTTAGTAGAAATCATAGCAGTTGCAAATCCTTCTTCTCTATATTTGTTAAAGAAAGAAATCAATTTTTTTCACTTTACATAACTTTTTTTAATCTTATACATATATTAAGTGTAACAAAAAATGCGGCCCCCTCAAATATGGGACCTAAAACGATTGCTTTACTTGCTTTAGAGACGAGTCACTAGGGATGGCAAACGGTGCGGGGTGGGGCGGTTGCGGGGCACACCCGCGCACACCCGCGAAGACTTCGACCCGCCCCGCACCGCCCCGCAAAATAATTTTTTGTAATTTTAACCGCCCCGCCCCGCCCCGCGAAAAACCGCACCGCCCCACTCTGCAAAAAACCGCCTCGCCCCGCCCCGCCCCGCACATAATATATTTTTAGAATTATTAGATATGTAATAATTGCCAAGATTTTTCCAACAAAGCAAATATATTCCGTATATGCTATATGTTTGAAATTTCAGATAAATATGGTATTTAATTTACTAATTCCCTATCCACGTACTATTGTATACAATGTATAGATCAAAATCAAAATTTTAACGGCGGCAACCTTAACTGAAACTAATGAAGCGTGATAAATCATTATTATTAGTAGTATTATTATATATTGACTGACAGAGAATTGGTTAATCACCAAAAATTGGGTCATTTCGTTCAAACTAATTTTTCTAATTTTACAAGCTAAGAGCAAGGTCTTAATAGACATTACTTCCTCAAAACCTAATTGTAGGAACATACTGGATATATTGTTGTTAAATAAGTATTGATTTATTTAGTGCATATACTTTCTAAAGAATATTTTGACTTATCACATTAAAAGATTGAATTATTTAGTGTGTACACTTTTTGAAAGAATATTTCATCTATTGCATTAACGATGTAACGTGTATATATATATATATATATATATATATATATATATATATATATATATATATATATATATATATATATATATATATATATATATATATATATATATATATATATATAAAAGTATGCAATTTTACATGTGTTTTAAAAGTAAATAAAAATTTTAAAAAATAAAAATCAAGGTCGTGGAGGTGGTGCTTAAAAATCAAAGTCATTTAGTCTTATAAGTGGTTTATCCTCATAAAACTAATCCTTATATAATAAGGTATCTCATGTTAGAAGCAATAGAAATTATATGATGTTGCTTATACCAGAAACAACCAGCGACCCGCGCCGCCTCGCGTTAATTTTTTTTGAAAAAATTATGCCCCGCCCCGCCCCGCCTCGCGCCCGCAAATAGTGTAACCCGTCCCGCCCCGCCCCGCGAATGCTGAAAAACCGCTCCGCCCCGCCCCGACCCCCGCACCGTTTGCCATTCCTACGAGCCACCCTGGTAGTACGATTAAGTTATTGTCGATGGGTACAAAAGATAAATAAATACAAAGCTAAACTGTAGTTGAAATTGTAAAGTATATTGTAACAGTATATAATTAAATATGCCACCCGTAACCAAAGTTAAACCCAGGCTCACCAATTTCTTTGAATATTGATATTATCTTGGAATAGGCGTGTAACCACTAACTGTGCCTTTTATTTCATGTTCAACTGTTGTAGGATATATAGCCGACGAATTAGGGGTGGTTGTAGCTTAAAAGCAGCTCATCTGAACTTAATACTTTTAACGCCACGGATAAACTTACATTGTAAAGTTCATTTGAATTGCAAGGGATAGTAGATATTATAGCCCATAATTTTAAAAATATAATTAATTTAAATTCATAAAATTTTCGGAATTGTCTGTGTGATAAATTATTTTCTCGATCTAACTCATCTCCCTTGCTCCCTATTTAATCTGAAAATGTATCATAATCATCAGAGCAAATCATCTGAAAGTATATATCATCAAAAAATTATTGCCAGACGGCTAAAAAAATAATTGTTACTATGTGTTTCTATTAAAATTATCCCTTAAGAATATTTTAATTAATAATATATTTGTCAATTTTTTAAATATATTTTTACTAAATAAATATTTATTTATCTAATATTTAACAAAGTAAGAATATTGAAATAATATGCACTTCTCATTGGTCCGCTTATGTTCCCCTGGTTGATTGTTATGATTCAACCATCTTCTTTCTAGTTTCTGTTACTTTCATTTCATGCATCACATTTAGGGGTCGATCGGTAGAATGCATTAGATAAAATAATGTATGCATTAGTTTTGTGTATTAATAATATCGTATTTAGTAGATATTTTGAACCTATGCATTAGTTATGCAAGCATTAGTTATAGAAAGAATTACAGCCTATGTCACATGGCTTAATAGTCCAATCAAAAATGACCCATATTTGAAGCTCTTACCCTATATAGCTCATGTTGTGCATAACTTGAAAGAAACTTTTCAGTCTTTAGCCCACTATTAAAGACATACTTTTAGGGTTTTTATTATTTTCTTCTTTCTTCAATCCATTCTCTCTCACCGCCTCTCACTTCTTTCTCTCTAACCCACATAGATCTCTCCTCCTCTCTTAACCTAGCCTCCCGCTATTCCTCCTCCTTTAACCTCACGCAATTCTACCATTAATGGCTCGAAGAAAGCTCGAAGAAAGACTCTGTCGTCCATGATGGCAAGCAGAAGAACGAAGAAGATTTTTGAAATAAACATGAAAATACACACAGATCTGAAAATAAATAGCTCTCAAACTTGATTTGCACCAACAAACAACCACTAATTTTGGAGGATTTTGAAGTATAAAGTTTTGGTAATTTTGGATTATTCTGAAGTTTGAAGTTCTGGAAAATCATAACTATGTAGCAGGTTGT
Source organism: Nicotiana noctiflora (assembly GCA_032618575.1). Classification (NCBI taxonomy): domain Eukaryota; kingdom Viridiplantae; phylum Streptophyta; class Magnoliopsida; order Solanales; family Solanaceae; genus Nicotiana; species Nicotiana noctiflora. The sequence continues at coordinate 287,777 of JASVEL010010115.1, forward strand.
ATCGACACTATATAATAGTGTATAATTGTATATATGGATATACGGATATCTCTTATACACTATTATACATGTTTATACAAGTTATATAGTATTGTATAATTGTGTATAAATGTGTATGTTTGTGTATATTTGTATATAATGTTGTATAAATATATATTTTTTCAGTTTTTAAGGATGTATATATATTGTTAGCGTGTAAGAGGTCTCTACAGAAGTTTGACACTTCCTTCTCTTCTTCTTTTTCGTGTATGTGCTATATGAAACAAATTTGTACGCGTTGGAGGAATTCTACAATTCATTTATCAATTTTTTATTTTTCTTTTATCATGTCAGGTTGCTTCGACAATTGCACATAAAGGTGTTTGAATTTCTTACCTTCAGATAATATATATTACTTAGGATAGGATTTTTGAGTTGCGTTGTGGCTTATTTATATTTTTTTATCATATGCTTAATAATCAAAGAAAATCAAGAGAATGAAAACAATTGGTTGTATAAAGAGGAAACAATAGCAGTAGTTGAATGTGTGAAATAAGTTATTTTTTTCGGAAATTAGCCTATTATTTTTGGGCTATAGATTTACAATGTGATATCTAGGCTATTATGTTGCAAGTTAGGCCTATGAGTTGTACTTATGTGAAATTATCCCATTAGTTATATGTCCTATTTGGTATTATCCTATGCTTAACTAATGCATACAAAATGATGGTATTAACAATACAATGGATTTTAATGCATGCATTGGCTTAGTTAAAGAAAAAATTATCCTTCAAAGTTTATGCTTGATTAAAATATGCTAGTTATTATATTAATGCAAGTTTAAAATAATCCAAATAGTGAGAAATAAAATTATATATATATATATATATATATATATATATATATATATATATATATATATATATATATATATATATATATATATATATAGAGAGAGAGAGAGAGAGAGAGAGAGAGAGAGAGAGAGAGAGAGAGAGAGAGAGAGAGAGAGAGAGAGAATAATTAAAAAAAATCATATAAAATTAAATAATTTTTTTTAAACTCTTTCATATAAAACATTTCTCAACATATGTTTCTTTCAAAAAGTTAAAGTGATGGATTGATTTTGAGAATATTTTTGTAAACAAGCAATTTTTTTAAAATTTTTGCAATGCCTTAATACATTAAACCAAATAATATATAAAAAATATGCTAACATAACTAATACCAGCATAATTAATATCAACATCACTAATATATTCAATTTAATATTATTCTTGTGCAACCTACCAAATTATCCCTTAGTGGTTAGAGGATGAAATGACGTTGGCGTGGCGTTAGGCGACAGGCAACACAATTTTCATGAAATTGTGAAGAAGAAAACAAAGGGACGGGGAAATGTTGTTGTGTGTCATCTTCGGTCACGACTATTGGAGAAGTTTGGGAACATTAAGTCGGTTGATGGACTTGGGCTTACATCAACACGGCTTACGAAGTTTCATTGGGCTTTGAAACTACAAGACTTTTGGGGGTAAAATTCAAAAAGAAATTTTTTTATTCCTATATATTATTTAAAATTTTATTACGGAATATTCTTATTTATTTGACTTAAATAAATGTTAGTTACAAACTATATACAATCCACTTTAAAAGGCTCACAATATATTATTTATTGTTACGATCCGGATTTTCCATCATCAGAACCGTGATGGTGCCTAAAACCGTGCTCGCTAGGCAAACCAACGTTAGAGTTCCATTAACGTTTTTCCTTTACATTTCATGGACTAAAATTTAACAGACTAAATCAAGTAGAAAAAAACAAAAATACGTAAATAACCTTTTGTCTATTCACAAATACCATAGCTATTTTTAATATTTCCCAGAGTCTAGTGTCACAATCCACAAACATACTACGAATTACTACAAATACTGGTCTGAAAAAAATTATATATGTCTCGAAAGAAAAAAAAAGAGGAATGTAGAAACATAGAGGTAGAGCTGTCAAAATGGGTTTGGCCCATGATGCTAGCCCAACTCAACCTGTTACTTGGGTAGGACTGGGTTGAATTTTTTTAGCCCATTTAAAACTGAGGCTTATAAGCTCTGCCAAGTCAGCCCGCTGGCCCTTGAGGCTTGACCGAAGCTGAATCTAGGGGTGGGCATATTTCGGTCGGAACCGAATAAACCGACCAAACTGAAATTTTTTTAATTCGGTTGTACGGTTTTTTCAGTCGATTTCGGTTTAAAATTTTAAAATTTCAGTTTTTCGGTTCGATTTTCGGTTATTAAGTTAGTTAGTTTGGTTAATCGGAAAAATATATTATTAGCATATAGGTTCTTTAAGTTATATATAGGCTAAGCCCATAGGTAATAAATAAATATTATTAGGTCCAATCTATCAAAGACTCAATCCAATTAAGTAAGTCCATCAACTTCCCAATCTTAAAGACTTACACTCTATTAAAACTTCCATAGCATATATGACAGATACCGAAAAGATTTCACATAGAGTTGTAGTTACGCTATGTTTGAATTTTATGATCCATATTAGTGTGCAATGTTTAGTCTGTTTTTCTTTTTATAAACACAATATTTCCAAAAATTTTGATTTGGGAAAAACAACAAATTTGTCGATTTTGGTTACTACTTCTCAAAAAACCGAAAACCCAACAGAAATAACCCAACCAAAATTAGAAAACTCGAACTGAACCAAACTTATTTCAGTTCGATTTCGATTACTACTTTTACAAAATCGAATAACTGAACTGAATTTCTTCAAACCGAACCGAACCGACCGAACGCCCACCCCTAGCTGGGCCTAGGCCAGCCCGTTGGCAAAAAATTAATTAAATTCAAATTAAAATATTTTTAAAAAGTAAAAAATAAAAAATTATTATTCATAATCTCCGTTTTCCAATATTAGATTGCTCATTTATCCTTCCATATCAACTAGAATTTATATTTTGGACATGCATGTAGTATGGCAAGATTAGTTTTTCTTTTGCTTAACTAACAACGAACTAGGAAATTTTTAAGTGGCCAATAATAAATTTTTTCAAAAAACAAATTACATTAAGTGGTCAATAATTAGTTTGGTTACTTCAATATATTATTAATTATTAAATTTCTCTTCAGTATAGAAAAGGTCATGTTTTAATATCTAAAGAAAATTGGCAACACTTGCAAATTTCATGAACTTTAAAATATTTGAACTATAATGATGAATCAACAAATATTGTTAAAGCTAAATTTAAAAACCTTGACATATAAACTTATTGATGCAATTCCTGAACCTAAGGAAAGTGAAAGAAAAGTACTAAAGAAAATGTTCATGCATCGTAAAAAAAAAGTTGGAGATATAGAGAATTCGCATTTCAATTACGAGACTCATTGTCAAATTTCAAGATTCTTGTACACTCTAAATAAATAAAAGCCGTCCATATGATTAAGAGATTATGTCACGAAAAAATATTTAAATATTTGAAAAAAATATTTTTTTCTAAAAAAATTGAAGGGTCGGCACGCCCCAGCCTGCGACTGTCTTAGGTCTAGGTTGGGCTAACCATTTTAAGGCCCATAATGATGGACGCCTAGCTCGCCCTAGTCCACCAAATTTAAAATCCCACGAAGCTTGGACAGGGCTAACCCATTTTAACAGCTCTAATAGGAGGGAGCGCTAGGGCCTATGAACGCCAGCATGATTATGTTGGTTCTCCTTGATGAAATGTCTGCAACCGACCTCTCGATCAACCACTACCAGCTTCAAAATCTTCACAACAAGTGCAGAGTGTAATATCAGTACAATCAACCACATGTACTGGTAAGTGTTGAGCCTAACCTCGTTAAAGTAGTGACGAGGCTACAACGGGACAATAACATTATACCTGCGTACAGTATATAATAAAGCGGAAATAAAAGAAGTACGGGACAAAATGAAACAGCAAAAATAGATACGGAACTCAAATATCTTGTCACTACTCAACTATAACCCATCCTTAGGTGATGTACAAAACTACATAATAAATTCACGGCAGATAAAGGATACATAAACAATAAACTAATGCGGTGCGCATCCCCCTACTATATAAACAGTAACAATATTCACCCTTATTACTCCTCAATATATCACCCTTATTCCTGTGTTGCGACACGCAATTCGATCCCACCAGACAATCTCATTTTACCCTTATTACTCCTTAATATATCACCATTATTCCTCATGTTATGGTATGCAATTCGATCCCACCATATCAATACCAATCACACAATAAGAATAGAAATTTCACAATTTGGTTCAAAACCCTCCACAATATTTAAACCTCAAACCAAAGCAAACAGAAGGATATACAATTATCAAACTTTACTCAACTAATACTAC